>JAADXW010001227.1:0-11019 GCA_023337975.1 Phytopythium ostracodes
GCCCTACCTGCCACGTGGCGCATTCGGCGATACTGTACTGTACAGCTACTGTATTGACTCGGAATATACTGTATTTTGTTAGGTGATCCTCGTACAGCTTCAATTTACGTGCGGCATAGCGTCTTTTGTTCCCAGCACTGCGATCGAGCAAAATACTCTTTTCGCCAATCAGAAGTGAGTAAGGTTTTTCAGATAAACCTAAAAGTTCATTCTTTTCCCGAACAGAGAAGTATTCCGTTACTTTCTAGGTATCTAGGTACTAGGTCCTAGTTTGCAGAGGCCTGGTCATGGACAGTCGACAAGCTCGATTGCGTTTGGTATGCCACATTTGAGGTGATGGCGCACCTGAACATCTATGGCTCTGGCTCATACCGGTAAATGGGTCTAAGCCCATAAGCCCCGCCCGGACCGCACGTGAGACGAATAGCTCGCTTGAAGGGAATTGACGTTTGAATACAGTGCGATAGTGTTGTGTGTTGACACTCATGCCCGGACGCGTTCCAACGTGGTTGAGATGGACAACTTTCACACGACTTCTCTGATTTTCTCGGGTGGGCACAGTACATAGTGAGCTGGATACTCTCGCTAAAGTCCGACGGCCCGTGTCACATCCCCACTTTCTCCGTCGGCACTTTTCAAATCACCATCGGAGCGCACACCAAGGCATCCAGCAGGAAGCGATGGCGTGCACGCTCGCGGGCGGGATCGCGCTGATCGTGCTGTGCATCGCGGTTGCGCTCAACACGGCGGCGCTGGTGCTGCCGCTGTGGAGCACGACGAGCTTCACGGCGAGCGACTCGCAGAGCTCCGTGCAAGAGGCGGATCTGACGGCGGGCGTGTGGGGCTTCTGCACGGACGCGAGCGTCAAGACCGGCAAGAGCAACAGCTCGACGAGCGGCACGGTCTCGTTCGACCAGTGCTTCTACTTCCACATGCCGTCGAGCGTCGACCTGCCCGCGTTCTTCGCGTCCAGCAGCTCCACCTACGGCAACACGAGCGTCTGCAGCGGCTACGAGGCCGCGTCCTCGAACGCGATGGCGCTGGAGGACTACGTGGCGACGCTCGCGGCGCTCGCAGCGCAGAACGAGACGGCGTTCGCCGCGTTCCTCGACCGCTCGTGCGGCGCGCTCGGCTACTCGTCGCTCATCTTTGAATTCGCGGCCCCCGTCGCAGGCACGTTCGGCCTGCTCGCGCTGTTCGTCAGCGTCGTGTTCTTCCCTCCGGGCAAGAAACGCGCTATCAGCGTCGCCGGCAAGGCGCTGGTCTTCCTTGCGTTCCTGTGCGCGGCGCTCGCTCTGGTACTCTGGATCCCGCAGGTGCACTCGCTGCAGGACGTGCACTTTGGCGGCGGACTCGTGCTGGGTGTCATCTCCATCGCGCTGTACCTCAATTCGCTCGCGCTGGTCGCGCGCCACGAGAAGGGCAGCGCGCGCGGCACGGACCAATGCGCCGACCGCAAAACTCTAGCGCATCAGGTCTAAACACTAAGGGTAAACCCCATACATACAGTAATGTAACCAGGTCAGGCAGATTCTTTCCCGACGGTAGTATCCAGAGTCAGCGGGAGCGTATTTCTTCACCTCGGGGGCGCACGCAAACAGCGCCACGTATGTCACTATACTGAACTGCTGTTGAAAATTTTGTTTATGTCTCATAAAGTATTTTGTCACTCTTTCAAAACGGCCTTACTACCCCCGCACTTACACACAGGGAGGGAACCCGACACTACGGAAAACGAGCAGCGACCCGCAAGGATAGGTGGCTACGCATTAGAAAGGCGCGGGCGGCTTTACGGGCGGACGCAGCGGAGCGACACGCACACACACGAGCGGAGGAGCGTATACAACTGAAAGGAGGCGAAAATGCTGGTCAAGTACCCGATCATGGGGCTGTCGTACGCCCACGGGTTCTTCGCTATCTGCGGCGGCGGCGGCTCGCTCAAGTCGGGCATCAAGAACACAGTGGTGCGTAGTTGTTGGTCTCGTCGACTGGCGCGGCGTGTGACGGCAAATGCATCGCGGTGTGCCTTCCTGACGTAGTACGCGGTGACTCACACGCACTAACGCGGTCCTTGCCGCTGTTTTCTCCGCGCTAGGACGTATACCAACTGTCGGAGAGCGATCCGTCGGGCTTCTCCAAGGAAATGTCGGTCGAGACGGGCATGGAGCTCGCGTCCGGCGTCGCCTTCTCCCACGACGTACGTACTGGTACCCGAGTGTTGTATGCCACAGCTGAAGACGCGACCAACTGACTGTTGTCGTTCACGCAGGGCTCGCTGATTGCCGTGTCGGTGAACGCGGCGTGCTGGGTCTACGAGATCGACATCAAGAAGAAGAGCATGGCGCTGTTGGTCAAGTTCCGCACGGACTTTGCTGAGCACGAGAGCTCACAGGTGAGACCGACAGGCGCGCTGTCGTTTGCATGTAGCCCGGTGAAGAGAAGAGCCTAACGCTTTTTACGTTCTCTGTCCAGTCGACGGCGTGCTTTGTTGGCAATTCGACCATCCTAACGGGCGGAGAGGACGGCGTCGTTCGCGTCTGGAGTTTTAAGCGCGAAGTTTCCTCCGCCGACCGAGCGAACGGCACGGCGTCTGCTCTGAACTGTAGCAGCCCCGAACATGGCGACCATGGTGAGAATGCCATCGAAACGCTGAAGGTCGGGGATGTTGCGGTGGGAGCCAGCGCCATGGTGACGCTGATGCGAGAGTATCGCGGCCACACGAAGCGCATTCGTGGCATCAACGTCGATCTTTCGCACCGCAACCTGGTCGTCTCCAGCTCGGAAGACCAGTCATGTCACCTGTGGCGCCTGACGGAGGAAGCCCCCATCTGGAAGTTCTCCAAGGACGATGCGCTGGACCTTGCGTTCCAGACGCTCCCCACCAAGCCGCTGCCTGGTCCGCGAAAGCACCAGTTCCGTTGCGTGCAGTTCGCCAACAACGGACGAACGCTGTACACGGTGCTTACGCCGGCGCGCGGCGACTCCATTCTGCTCAAGTGGGTGCCCGAGTCGATTACTCAGGAGAACACCGAGCAGTGGTGCTGGGTGGTCGATGCATCTGCTATCGCCGGTGATAAGCCCGTGGCGAGCCTCTGTGTGAGCCAAGACGACAAGTTCGTGTGCACGGCTGCGGTCTCCGGTGACATGAAGGTGTTCCTGGCGTCGACACTGCAGCCATACAAGAAGGTTTCGCAGGAGCAGCACACGTTCGCGATCACGGGCATGAGCTTTGCGCCGTCGAAGGACAAGAACTCACCGTTCTGTCATCTGGTGAGCGGGGGCGCGGACAAGTTTCTGCTCCGCCACGACATCCCACTGCAAGGAGGCGAAGTTGCGGGCGGGCTCGATGTCGTGGTTTCCGCCGCGAAGCGCGTGATTGGTGGCACCGTGGGGCTTGGACTGAGTGCGTTCATGGCCGTGTTGGTGCTATTTATTCTCTTGCTATTTATTCACGCGGAGGCAGCGCTTCTTCTCGACGGCCCGCTGGAAGGCTTCAAGGTGTGACTCCTTGTCCATGCGTGGTACCATGGATAACTATCGGTGCTCACGGTTTGCTGATGTGGCTGTTGCTTCCTCCAGGACTTGAGCGCCCTGCGCGTTGACACGCCCAATGCCATTGCGACCGTGCTGGCAGTTTTTGCCAGTGCCATTTTGCCGGCGGTGATCGCAAAGCGCAGCTCCACAACGACGCTGTTTTTGTGGAACGGCGTGCTCTGTCTGCTTTCCGGCGCCGTGACTTTCTACGCCGCGGTGTCGCCCGACCTGCGCTTCACGTGGGAGACCGGCGACCCCGCGTTCGACGAGCTCCTAGGTGGGCGCCACCTCAGTTTTCTTTCGTCACGCTGCAATCAGCACTCACGACATCTTGCGTCTTGTCTTTTCATGGCAGATTACAAGATCTCGATCATCCTCGGCGGCTTCGCGATCGCTTTCCTGCTCGTGCACTCTCTGCTGGCCCAGCTGCTCTAGGCTAACACCCCAATATACCGCAGTGAGGCACGCAGCCTCACCGCTAGGCGCCGTCTTGATCGCACAGGTTTCTCGCCGTCTCGCAGTCGCTTCATTCACACACCAAACGTTGCTCATGTAAGCGCCGCAGGAGTCACTATGAACTTGTCCTAGTTGAAGTGGACGGCGGTATCAGTATCAGGAGTCCTCTATTAGAGACCATCACGGTATTTAGCGTGGAAACGTGAGTGATGGTCCTGTCTATTTCGCCCGGAGCTCCTCATAACAATCGCAGTCTCCCCCGTTCCACTCGCCCTGTTCCACTGACTGATTCCTGCGGCGGCCATGGCGGCTGTGGGCGCGAGCGACAGCGCGGCGGCGGCGGACGACGGCCTCGTAATCACCTTCGGCGACTTTTCGGTCGAGGAGACGCAGCGCGTGCTGCGCCAAGGTGCGCAGCTCCATCCGCGCAGTCCGTTCCGAGGACGCGTCCCACTATGATGCCGCTTCACCACCACTGATTCCTTCCTTGCGCGTGCGATGGATGCGTTGGGAACACCCGCAGCGGCCGAGGACGAGGCGGCCAAGAAGAAGCCGGGCATGACTCGGTCGTGGGCCCAGGCGCTGGGCGCGCCGACCCCGAGCGGACCAAAGCTGGCGCCGTGGGCGACGCCCGCGGGCAACGGCGACGGCGCCGAAGAGACCGACGCGGCGGCGCCATCAACGGCGCCGAAGGAGCCCGTGACATTTGATGTGGCCATCCAGAACGCGCTCGAGCGCCTGCAAGTGACGGCGACCGCTAACGAAATGAAGAAGCGGTGCGTTCCTGCCTCAAGCTTCCGTTTGGAGTCGTGTGGGGAGCTTGACTAATAGTGCGTAATGGTGACTTGTGACAGCGGACTGGTGAACCAGGGCAACACGTGCTTCCAGAACGTGATCATGCAGTCGCTCCTGTCGTGCCCGCCCTTCCTCAAGTACGTAGCGGCGCATGCACGAAGCGCTCCTAAGCGCATCGTCTCACGGTGGTTGTTGCCTTCGATGACAGTCTCCTGGTCGACATTTCGGCCGCCGTGGCCCCGACGCACGAGCTCCTGACGAGCCACGCGGGTTTCAAGGCGTGGCGCCACATGGTGGCGTTCACGCGCGAGTTCGAGGAGCCCACGCTCGCGCAGCGTACGTCTCTTTTACATTGATGTTGTGCTATGTATGACATGCGCTTATTGACTTGAGGATGGCGCCTGACGCTTTTACGACAGTGCAAGAGCGGATGCGCCAGGGTCTCTCGAACGCGTACAGCGACATGCTGGGCAAGACGCCCAAGCCTATCAAGATCAGCGGCTACTTCATGGACGTGCTGAGTGAGTTCCAGAAGATGCGCGGCGAGCAGGAGGACGCGCTCGAGTTCCTCGAGTTCTTCCTCGACTACCTGCACTCGGAGTACGAGAAGAGCGGGCTGGAGCTGCCGGCGTCGTGCGAGAAGCAGACCAAGCGGAGCACGGAGAGCGCGTCCTCGGCTTTGTCCCATCAAGAAGGCAACAGCTTTGAAAGCACAGGCGCAGCGTGGGGGGAGTTTGACGACGGCTGGGCCGAGGTCGGCAAGCGTGGCAAGAGCAGCGTGTTCCGCCAGAACCCGGTCGACACGGCGCGGTCGCCCATTAACTGGCTGTTCAAGGGCAGTCTGCGCTCGGAGCTCAAGCAAAGCGGCAAGAAGCAGAGCTCGATCACCATTGAACCGTTCCACTGCCTCCACCTGAACCTGGAACTCGAGCAGCAGGAAACCAATGCCGTGGTGGGAGCTGCTGTTGGCGCGCCGACCAAGCCGCTCAAGACGTACACTGTGGACGAGATGATCCGCAAAGCGTTCGAGGTCGAGGAGATCCAGGGCGTGGACCCGGGCTCGTCTATGAAGCGGTTCGTGTCGATGGAGTCGCTCCCCGTCGTGCTTACGCTCAACATCAAGCGGTTCACTTACCACCCGGAGATTGGACCTGTCAAGCTGCCGCAGTTCGTCAAGTATCCGGCGTACTTTGAGTTCCCGACGCAGTTCCTGTCGAGCACATGCCGCGCTGAGAACGCTGGCAATGACAGCGAGAGTGGAGGCTTCCCGTACCCTCCACGCTACGAGCTATTCGCGGTGGTGTCGCACCTCGGCAAGTTCGTCGCCGGTGGCCACTACACGTGCGTTTGCCGCGACAACAAGGACCAGTGGTTCCGCTACAACGACGAGCACGTGCTGTCGATCACGGAGGCCGCGGCGCTATGCGAGACTGCGTACTTGCTGCTTTACATCCGGACGAACCGCCCGCCGCCGAAGGCATCCCAGCCAGCGACTGCGAACGTCGCTACGAGCGCGCAGACGAAGGGAGCGTCGGGTAAGGCGAGCAACGGACCGGCGGGGAAAGCTGCTGGGGGTGGACACGTGTGGCAACAGCCGCACCACAAGCCGCATCACCACCCGTCGCCGGCAGCAGCGGCAGCAGGAGCGAATGCGAATGGCCGGCCGACAATTCCCGGCATGTCCCCGACAAAAGCAGCAGGACCAAGCGGCGGGGCGCGCAAGACACACAAGAAGAAACCATAGACTATCGGCGTTTGGGAGTGAGGCGGCGAGCCATCCGTGGCAAGGAGCTGGCGATTCACAGGGTCTACGCAATCAGTACGACCAATAAAGACATAGGAAACTGCATTGACGATCTGATGTGCTGTGTTCGCACTTGTCTTTCAGCATCCAAACGGTGCAATCGAGTGAGCCAACGCTGTTCACGGTCAGTTCCCCTTGCGCCACCTGCCAAAGAGTCCGCCCTGCTTGGTCTTCGCTCCCCCTTTGCCCTTGCTCTTGTCGTTGTTCTCACTGTGTTCAACCCGTGCGCGAGCCACGAGCTGCTCGCGCTCCTTCTCCTTCACGCGCAACTGCAGCATCCGTCGCAGGCTCTCCCTCGCGCGCTTGGATCGCCATGCGCACTGGAGCCGGATGGCGCTCGTAAGCACCTTGGCCGCGTACTCGGCGTCCCGCTTGACCTCGAACGCTCGCCGCCTTGCCGCGATTTCACGCTCGCGGTCCAGATCGTCTTCGTAGACTCGCGGCGGTTTAGCATTGGCGTTGTTGGCGTCGGCTTCCGGGATTACCACGATCTCTCGCGTCGCTTGATCCTGGAACGCCGACTCGAGGTCATCACCGTGACCGTTGCTGTCGTTGTTACCGCCGCTGCGATCGTCGTCGTCGTCGTCATCGTCAACCACGCGCTCGATGTCGAGGTTATTGTCTAGTCGGACGACTTCCTCCTGGTTCTGCTGCTGCTGCTTGGCGGCACGGCCAAAGACGACTGCGCGCGGCTTGCGAGGATCTCGCTTCCTCTTCACGCGGATGCGCTTCCAGCGGTCGGATATCTTGGTCACGGGCACACGCTCCAAGATCCCCAGCCCGTCCATGGCGATCTCCACGAGCCCGAACCGATCCGATGGGATATCTGTGATGATGGCGGTACTCACGATGGACGGATCGTCTCGCGGCGGCAACACCTTGACATACAACCCCGGCGGCTGCACGACTGACTTGACCATCGCGGCTTCGGCCATAGGCTTGAGCTGCGAGAGCTGTCGGGGGACGAACCGCTTGAGCGCTCCGTCGGTTGAGAAGCCAGCGCATCGCTCATCCTCGCGGCACTCGGCCATCAGCTCCGCCACTGACGCCACCGATTCAAGCCGACGGAAGCTGCCCGCGGGGAAGTCCTTGCGCACGTAGAACTGGAACGAGATGGCGCACTTTTGCGCGACGCTGGGCGCCACGAGCACTTCGCGGCCGACCAGACACCACAGCGGCAAGTGGATCGCGCGGTGGTACAGGTAGTGGAAGTAGTTGCGCTGGATGACGGAGGCGGCGCGAGTCCGAGCGCGCATTTCGTCGAGGAACGCTCGCCGAGCGACGAACCCGCGCCAGATACGCTGGATGGCGGTGCTCGCGTCGTACTCTAGCTGTGCGCGCAGGAGGTTCTTCCAACGGCGCTCATCCTGCTCCATGAGCACGCGCTCCGCTCTTCTCAACCCGAGCAGCTCAGCCTCGGAGAGCTCTCGAGGAACCAGCAAATGGTCCGGCGGAATCCAGTGGCGCTGCGCGTTGAGCTCGAACGGCGAGCCGACCATGATGACCGCCGTGCGCGTCGTGGCTTTGGATGCTGACAGCTTTGCGACGAACCGGTCCCGCTCGTGCAGCTCGAGCTGGAGGTGCGCGTGCGATTCCCTCAGTTGGTCGAGGCGGGCATGCATCTCGCGCTGCTGGTGCTTGAGGGTGTCAACAGTGCGCGTGAGCTCGTAGTTGGTCTTGAAGAAGAGCGTGAGCTGGGCGCTGGCCCTCGATGGTGACTGGCTTGTGCCTGTTGACGACGCAGAAGCTGCAGACTCGCGAAGACGCGCTATCAGCCAGAGTACAGGGGCAGTGGATGGAGATGGCAGCTCACTCTCCGACGTTAAGGGCAGCACGAGTAGTAGCTCCACGAGCGCATCCGTAACACTGGTCATCACAGCGTCGACATACGCGTCTGAGTCTCGCCGGAGCGCGCCAGCGTGCCAGCAAGAAGACCCCAGCCACTGCTCGATCTCGTGCCGTTGCTCGTGACCTGGATGCGGTGGATCATCAACTCCATCTTGTTGTGTCGGCTGCGTGGTTGGAGTACAATCACTGGCGCTTGCGGACGGCACTTCGACTGGGAGATTTGCGACCTCGACGCTCCAGTCCACCTGCGTCAGCTGACGCTCCGTGGCGAGGAACTCGTGGTCTGCTGGTGTCAGGAGCAGTTCTTCTGGCGAGAGCTCGAGCGCCGTCTCGAGGACGATGATCGCGCGAATGACCCGCTTGCACTCGACCTCGTCGTCCTAGTCACGACGCTATCCACGTCAGCAAGCGGCACCAACGAATGACAGCGAAAGCGATACGCAAGGTCACCTTGGTGTCTCTGAGCGCGTGCTGAAGGATGCAGCGCTTCTTGTGCATTTCGAGCACGAGCTGCGCCTCAGGCGCCTGCTCCAGCTGACACGCCACCTTGCACTGCTCGCACACAGGGGAAAGCAATCAGGTATTCGATGGCAGATAGCGTTTGTATCCCTGATTCTTCGCTACCTCGCGACGAAGGTAGTCGGCGAGCCACGGCAGCGGAGCGAGCGGCCGCGCCATTTGGAGCCGCGCGACGCCGCTGGCCACGTGCTGCAGCAGTTCGAGCAGCGGCGAGTTTCCGTCGAGCTGGTCCGAGTTGGGCCGTCGAGCGCCTCGAACGCGCGGCAAGTGTACCTCTCGCCATTGCTGTTCACGAGCTCTCCGCGCTGGATCATACCGCCCGTAGCGTTGACCCCTCTGGATCGACATCGACACCAACGCAAATAGTCGCTGGGGTATGGAAATAGGGAGAAGAAGAAGAAGACGCTGGACAAGCGAGAGGTCGTCGTGGGCGACGGGTCCTGAAGACGTCACATCTAAATGTGTTGACAGGCAAAGCTCTCTATCTACCCACACGTGATCGTCAACGAGACCTCAGCATCGTACTACCTGAACTTGAACTCGCTGCGCTGAATGCTCACTTCTTGGGGAACGAGAGCTCGCCGACGAACGCGAGCGAGTCGCTGTTGTCTGGGTTGCGCGGCTTGAGCTTCATCTCCTCGAGCCACTTGGGGTTGTACAGCTTGCTGCGGTACCGGTCGCCACCGTCGCACAAGATCGTGACGATCGTGTGTCCGGGGCCGAGCTCTCGCGCCATCTTGACGGCGCCCACGACGTTCAGCGCGGCGCTCGGGCCGACGAAGATGCCGTCGTTACGCAGGAGGAAGTACGCCATGTCGACGATCTCCTGGTTGGTGCCAGTGATGCCGCGGTCCACGACGCCTTGGCGGAAGTTGGGCGTCACGCGAGGAAGCGCGACGCCCTCAGCGATGGACGAACCGTTTCGGACCGGCACCATGTCGAAGCCGTCCTTTGGAGTGTTCGTGGAGCGGCCATTGTTGATGAACAAGCTCATGCTGGCGCTCCCATCGGGGTCAACGAGCCACACCGCCACGTCGGGCTTCTTCTCCTTGAGGAATTTGGAAGAGCCCGCCAGCGTGCCGGCCGTACCCGCGGCCGCGACGAAGCCGTCAATGTTGCCGCGCACCTGGCGCCAGATCTCGGGGCCTGTGCCCTCGTAGTGCGCGCGCATGTTGGCCGTGTTCTCGAACTGGTCCGGGTAGCACACGCCGCTGTTCTTGGGCGCCGCGGCCGCAATCCGGTGCGCGGCGTGGTAGAAGTGCTTGTCGCGGTCGAGCCACGAGGCCGGCGTCTGGAGCTCGACCTGCGCGCCGAGCACGCGCATGAGCTCGATCTTCTCGGGCACGATCTGGTTGTGCATGGTGAAGATGGTCTTGTATCCACGCGCCGCCGCCAGAAGCGCGAGCGACACACCCGTGTTGCCGCCCGTGGCCTCGATGAGCGTGTCGCCGGGCTTGGCGAGCTGGCCCTTGGCCTCCGCGTCCAGGATCAGGTACTTGGCCGCGCGGTCCTTGACGCTCCCGCCCGGGTTCATGAACTCGGCCTTGGCGTAAATCTTGCACCCCGTGAGCTTGGACAGCGTCTTGAGCTCGAGCAGCGGCGTGTTGCCCACAGCGCCAAACAGATCCACCGGCCCGTCCGTCGGCGTCGCGGCGTCAACGCTCGTAGTCGCGGAGACTCCAGCCGATGGAGGAGCGGAAGAGCCGACGCGCTGGCGGAGGTACAGGCCAGAGGCGAGGCCGACGCCGAAGCACCCAGCAGGCAGAGCCAAACGCTTGAACGCGAACGCGCGACTCATGCTGCTCGTTCTTGCTCTTCAGGGTTGCAATGCAACACCAACAACAAACATTCGATTCCAACGCCCACCAAGTACCCTCTAAACAACGATACACTATGTAAAATTGTACCGTGCGCGCCAAATCAATACTGCCACCCAATTTTTTGCGATTTCTCGGCTTCCATTGCGAATTGGACGCTGCTGTTTGGATATGTTATCCGTACTAACAGTGCTAATAAGGGGTTTATGCTAACAACCGTGATTCTTGAGTCCTTGATAGGGCTCC
>JAADXW010001228.1:0-11010 GCA_023337975.1 Phytopythium ostracodes
GCACTGCGATCGAGCAAAATACTCTTTTCGCCAATCAGAAGTGAGTAAGGTTTTTCAGATAAACCTAAAAGTTCATTCTTTTCCCGAACAGAGAAGTATAAAGGTGACTTGTAAATAAAGGTCGGCTTACACATTAAGGTATGATTTATGAAGTATCGTAAGGATTTAGGCAAAATCACCTGGAGTCAGCGCTACCATAGCTTAGTGGTAAAATCCTTGGTTTCAAACCAAGAGGACGGTGGTTCAATTCCGCCTGGCAGCATTACTGACATACTGAAAGTCAGTTATAAGCTCATGGAGGCCGGCAAAGAACTGCGAAAGCGACCATTCGCGCCATCATGAGTGAACTGATTGACCGCCAGTATGCGCAGTACCATGAGTCGGGTTCTCCTTCTGATAAGGACTCGAGATGTCAAAATCTAAAATTACAGCGGGCCCAGGCATACAGAGGGATATTGTATCACTTCGACATCAGAATCAAACAGTCAAAACGATTAAGGTCGTTGCAGTTGTGCATTTGCTTAGACTATAGCCTCAATCGCCTCCACCTCAGTCTCCTTCTCCTTCAGCTTCGCGCTTATCGCCTTCTTTGGGGGCGTGGCAAGCTCCTTGAGCAGATCCCGAGTAAGTAAACGGCCACCGACGGTTGCTGTCTTCCGCATTCTTTTGCGAGGGGCCGGCAAGACTAACACCTCCTTCTCGACGACGGGTTTGATGCGGAGCCATGTAGCAATCGCGGTATCCTTCGGCGCGCTGTTGCGGAGGAAGACCTCGACGCATTTGTTCATCAGCGGCTTCGACTACGGGAAGAGACCGCACCCTTCGAACCCGGTCATGATGTTCTCTTCCATGTTGTTAGTCTCCCACGCCGTGCACGCTATCGTGATCGCTTGCTCCTTGCTGACTAAGTAGTTGCTGGTGTCGCCAGTATGCATCTCCATAAGGCGCCGCAGTTGTGCCTTGTATCCCGCAAAGACAGCTAAGTCGAGAGGCTGGAGCAGATGCGTAGCATTGGCGGGGAGCAACACCAACAGTATGCCGAGCTGCTGCGCCTAGACGACGACATCGAGGGAGTAATGGAAGGAGCAGTCGCCCAACACCAAGAGCAATGGGCGCATGACCTCCACCGGCACGCTTGCCGAAAAAAAACGGAGCCACTCGATGAAGAGAGAGCTGTTCATGAACCCGGAGCTTGTCGTCACCGCAGCACCCGGAATCTCGCAACCGTCGAGAACACCGAGCCTGACGGTGACTCGAGGCAGGATGAACAAAGAAGGCACCATGAAGCCGGCAGAACTACCGCGGGCCACCACCGTGAGGTGGAAGTTAACTGCAAGATCTTGGTGCCATACATTCTTGGAACCGTGAACAGCGATGACCCGCCTGGATCCCTTGCTGGTCTGGAAGGCGGTTTTGTCCATGTTGAACACTCGTGTTGCGTCTATCATGTTCTCGATCACCACCTTGACTAGAGTGTTGAACAGCTGCTTGATATCGTCGGGGGTCACGCTATTTCGGGCCTTAGTCACCGCCTCCGACGTCCCGGCCGTGAGCGTTGGGTGGCGTTCCATGAAGCGACGCTACCAGCCGCTCCCCGCGGTCTGGCCCGAAGCCAGCGCGCTGATTATGCCAGCCTTGTAGATGATATTGTGGCGGCTTGCAAGGTGTCCCACGTGCTGACGACCGAAGACCCATTCGACCAAGCACATATCTGCCTCAGCAGGGAGAAGAGGCGCCGGCCCACGACGACTGGAGGACCGGATGACGCCGCTTTTTCCTTAGGCGACCCGCTTCATGAGAGTGCGGCAGGGTATCTTGGTGTTGTCGCTGACAGCTCGGCCCTTCTCGCCGTCTAGGACGCGCTTGACAGCTGCGTTGAGCTCTTCTGTCGTGTAGCGGAGCGGCATCGTGGTGGCATGACTTGTTCGGTGAAATAGTGAATAACTGGCTGGTTGCGGCAAATTGGCGGGAAATGGGGCTGCCGATAATTCGGTTCTAAAGGTTTTGTTGGCTGTCAGGTCACGCTGTATTTTAACCAATGATTACCCCGATAGAAATAATTATTTCTAATTGGCTCAAGTTAGGTGCACGAAATTGGCAAAACCCCTTACTGTAGCGTTCGATGCCCTGGAGGTAGGGAGTGCGCTTGGAGTTGCGTGTCGTGGAAGTGCTGTGCGCTGTACCCATTTCGCTGGTTTTGTTCTCGAACGCCCGCCGGAACCTGCTGGCGCTCGGTGAAACGCAATGGAGACGGATGGATACTGGTGCTGTGCGCGTGGCGGACCGCTTCCTCTGTCGCTCGTCGAGCGACAGAGGAGGTGCACGGTCGTCGTCTAGCGAGAGCACTCGGCGACGCCCGGCAGAGTCACGTGCCTCTTTCAGTCAGGGCTGGACCGGGGATTGGAGGAATATCACGGCCGCGTGCGTTGCTTTGCCCCAGTCGCCCTGTTTCCCGCCAGCGTCGTCACCTAGATCCTAGCACGGGTGCTGATGCTGAGCTTGAGCAGCGTTGGTGTTCTCCCATCTATGTGGGCTTTAAGCCTTTAATGAGGGCAAGGGACGACGGACAGATGTGTCGATCTCTCCCTCGTGGGGTGTCGGATGCATCGCAAGGCTCTGTAGGCCACTGATCGAGTCGCCAATGCACGTGAGGACAAGGTGCTGGGTCGTGGTGTGAGACTTAAAAGCGGCACGTCTCCACCGCCAGAACTCTTTTCTCTCGGACCCGAAATAGATCGCGTGCTTGCCGTTCGTGATGGAGCTGGAAACGCTTTCACGCCGCGATAACGGACGCCGGCCGACGCCGACAGGTACCCACGACACACTCGGAAGAAGCGGCTTGGACTGCCCACTACCCTTCGCTCTTTGGCTCACGGGGACGGCATGTCGAGCAAGTACGGCGACGTCGCGTCGGTCGACCAGGAGACGAGCGTCTCGGGCGTGGAAAAGCGGCTGCTGCAGTCGTCGTGGGGCGACGACGAGGCCGGGGACGAGCCCAACAACCCCACACGAGGGTCGGAGGGGGGTCGCCGCCACTGGACGAGCAGTGCCGAGCCTGACGAAGGCGACGGCTCTGCCGATGACGACGATGGCGCGCCAGAGCAGCGGGCGGAGCCGCCGACGTACAGTTGGAAGCGGTCGGACGGCAAGCAGAGCAGCTACCAGGTGAACGAGAACGAAGAGGATGGCGAAGCAGAGGGCGGGGATGAGGACGGCGCGATCGAGGGCGGCAACGAGCGGACGCTGCCGACGGGCATCGACGACCTGCCGCTGTTCGCGGACGACAAGAACAAAGCGCTGCACAAGAAGATCCGCGCCAAGGAGAAGCAGTTCCAGTCGGTCAGGAACGAGATCGCGGAGAGCGCGTCGCGCGTGGAGATCATGACGGAGCACCTCAAAAACGTCAAGCAGGAGCTGCTGCACACGCAGGAGCTGCACAGTGCCAAGCTCAAGGAGGTGGCGAGCGAGGAGCACATGAAGCAGCTGGCCGAGCGCGAGATCGGCCGCGTGCAGCAGGAGATGCGCAAGCTGGACGCCGAGTGCAGCGAGCTCGAGAGCAAGCTCGGCTCCATCCAGACGTTCCTGTTCAAGGGCAACGAAGAGATGGACCGCTTCAAGCTGCAGATGAACTGGAACCAGGACGAAATGGAGCAGTGGACCATGGCCGCCAAGCAGAAGGAGGAGGACACTTTGGCGCTCGAGCGCTACCGCCGCGCGGACGAGAGCAAGATTAAGGAGCTGACGCTTGAGATCGAGAAGCTGACCAAGACGCTGCAGCAGCACAGGCGGCAGGTCGAGGACGAGGCCACCGAGACGCAGGCCAAGCAGATCGAGCTCGACAAGACGGCCGACGAGTTCCGGCAGCTGCACGACGAGCGGCAGAAGCTCATCAAGCAGTGGCAGGACACGATCGAGGCCATGCAGCGCCGCGACGAGGAAATCACGGCCGCCAGCGAGCAGTACGCGCTCGCTCGTCAGGGCTTGCAGCAGAAGAAGGACGCGCTGGCGGAGCAGAAGCACCGGCTCAAGCAGCAGGAGCAGGAGAATACCGAGGCGCAGGCCAAGATCGCCGCCAAGGAGCGTCAGCAGTCCAAGGTCCAGATGGAGCTGCAGCAGACCATGGCGCGGCTGCAGGAGTTCAAGGACCAGGTCGAGATTCTCAAGAACCAGCTCGCGAGCTCCGTGTCGTTCCTCAACCAGCAGCGGTCGAGCAACGCCAACAAGAGCGACTACCTCGAGACGCTCAAGCAGGAGCTCGAGAACGCCCGCGCGCGCTACAAGGCCACCAAGAAGGCGCTCGACGCGTGCTTGAACTCGACGGCCGACGCCGAGACGCTCGCCAAGCAGGCCGAGGAGGACCTGTCGGCCATGGAGGGCGAGATGAAGCGTGTCGACAAGGAGATCGCGGTGCAGAAGGAGCTCATGTTCCACCGGAGCCAGCACCTCTTCAGCCTGCGCCAGGGCGAGGCCGCGCTCATCGCCGAGATTTCGGGGTCCAAGGCAGCGACGCAGAACCTGCGCGCCAAGCTCAAGCTGCTGGATCAACAGACGCTGCGCCAGCAGGAGCTCGTGTACAATGGCGAGTTCCAGATCCAGCAGATGGAGCGCAAGGTGGCGCGTGCGAGTGGCGAACGCAGCGCCGAAGAGACCAAGGTGCTGCAGGCGCAGATCCAGGTGCTGCAGATGGAGCTGGACCGCGTCAAGGCCGAGGAGAGCATGCTGGTGACGCAGTGCAAGAAGCTCGAGGACGAGAAGCGCGCGCAGGAGCGAGTGCGCAAGGCACTGCTGAAGCAGAAGGAGGAGATCGACGCCAAGATCGCCGAGGCGGAGCTGGCCAACGAGAGCTGCGCCAGCTCGCTCAAGCAGGCGCTCAAGGAGAAGGAGGAGCTGCTGATCCAGCACGACCTGCAGGCGCTGGAGGTCAAGCGGCTCAAGGACGTGCTCAACTTGCGCACGGATGAGGTGTTCTCGCTCGAGAATCGCGACTTCCAGCTCAAGAAGAGCATGGAGGAGCGCAAGAAGGAGATCGCCATGCACCGCGAGCTGCAGCGCGCGACCAACAAGGCGCTCGAGGACGAGCGGCACAAGGTGTCAGTGGAGCTGGCGGAGCGCGAGAACCGCGTCAAGAAGCTGCAGGCCAAGTTCGAGACGCTGTGCAAGATGAGCGGCTACGGGAGCGAGGACGCCGACGGCGAGGAACGCAGCCAGGCGTACTTTGTGATCAAGGCTGCGCAGCGGCGAGAAGAGCTGCAACGCGAGGGCGACGAGCTGGACGACAAGATCCGCGTGGCGGAGAAGGAGGTGCGCGCGCTCAAGAAGACGCTTGAGCACCTCGAGGACCGCAACTCGGCGTACCGGAAGAGCTTCCAGCGCGCGGACGTCGAGGGCGAGGAGGCGCAAAAGCTGCTGGCGCTCGAGGACCAGGTCAAACAGGCCGAGGGCGCGCTGTTCGGCAAGAAGAAGGAGCTCGCGCGCATCGACATGGACGTCGAGAGCGAGAGCAACCGGCTCAAGGAGCTCGTGACCCAGCGGCAGTTCACGCGCGCCAACGTGGCGCAGCTCGAGAGCGCCTGCCAGCAGATCGACAAGGAGGTTGCAGCCGAGCGGCTCAAATGGGGCAAGGCCGGCAAGAAGCTCGAGCGGCAGGTGCGCGAGCACCACAAGTTCACGGGCGAGACGGGCCTCAAGACGCGCGAGCAGCTTATGCTTGAGACGCTCAACCTCAAGGAGGTCGCCGGCAGCCTGCTGTACACGCTGGGCCAGCTCGCCAGCGAGTTCCCGGAGATCGACGGGCCGCTGCAGGACGCGGTCCGGGCGCACGGGCTCCAGATCCCGACGGCGCCGCCCGGACGCGTCGCCGCCGCCCGCGCGCATCAGGCCACAGCGGTCATCGCCGGCGACTACGCGCTGCCTCGGCCCGGGTCCGCTCGCAGCGACAGGAGGTGCGTCATTGCTCCGTGCACTAGACATGTTTGAGCTGAAGGGACTGACCGATATGATTGTTGATGTTGACGTTGTGGTTCTCGCCTGCTAGCGATCGGTCGGTGCGCAGCAGCGTGAGCGGCACCAGCAGCAGCGGATCGGTGAGGAGCACGGGCAGCAGCGGCTCCGGCGTGCGTATCGCCGCGCCCATCAGCACCGTTCGCTTCGGCATGTAGCGGCGCGTCCGAGTGGCGACAGAGTCGGCACCATTGAAGGCCAGGGCACGCACTAAGGCTTACTCGTCGTGTCCGACTTCGTGGAGGCAGGCAGCTTGGTTCACGTGTTAGCTGCGACTAAGACTCGACGCGAGGAGCTTCTTATCCTTTCCAAGAGCGCAGCAACTAAAAGAACAACGTATCTGTTCATGTACTTTGCCGTCTTATTCGTTTTTCCCCCTTAGCAGCGTGATCCGTCTCGCTGCTTGGGCTACCGTGCCTGCTGTCGTGAGGAAATGGCGGACGCCCTTCTGCCTACGAGAACTTCTTCATGGCGGTGGAGACGACAACGCCGACGGCCGTGATGGCGGCGATGTGCAGCCAGGCCGAGACGGTAAAGAAGGGGCAGGAGGTGAGGTCGTGGTAGGGCAGCTTCTCGCGCGGGCGCATGGGGCAGCCGCCGGCCATGGTGCGCTCGCGCAGGCGCGCCATCTCGATGGCAGTCTGCGCCCACTCGACGCCGTGGTTGTGGCCGTTAGTCGTGAGCCCGGCGCGCTCGCGGGCCTGCTCCTCGGTCAGCACGGTCAGCACGCCGAAGAGCACGGGCACGTGCGTGTCGAGCTGCACGCGCATGATGCCCTGCGTCACGGCCTCGCAGATGTACTCGAAGTGCATGGTGCCTCCCTTGATCAGGCAGCCGACGCAGACCACGGCGTCGATCTTCTGCGAGTGGATGGCACGGCTCGCGGCGTACGGCAGCTCGTACGCGCCCGACACCTCGAAAACCACCACGTCCTGGGGGGCCACGCCCGCCTTGAGCAGCTCCTGCTTGCAGCCGGCCACCAGCGCGCCCACCACCTCGGCGTTCCACTTGGCATGCACGATGGCCACGCGCAGGCCCGAGCCGTCCGTCTTGCGGCTGCTCAGCGCCGCGATCGCCTCCTTCTTGATGTCGCTCGGCATGCTCGTCAGTCGGTGTATTGGGCTGCTGGTTGCTTGGAGAATGGAGGGGGAGGTGAGCGAGCGCAAGGGGCGGGGGCGGCGGCTCGACAAAGAGGCGCGCTCGGTCTTTGTGCCGGCGGTTGAGCCGCTTTGTATGGGAATTTGTATGGGAACTGGAGCGCACAAACCGTAACCGTGCGACTGCAACCTGGGGTCGCCGTGGAGTCGTGTTCTTATATTGGACATATCGTTTTTCACAGTGTTGTATACAAGAACACGACAACACCTTTGTACGAAACAACAAGGTTACGCTTGATTTGTACTCTGTTTTAATACGCCGACTATCATATCTTGCAGTTTGCAGACCGAAGATCTAACGTAATCACCCGCTTGATGACACAATCGGATCGGTTAAAGACTCGAGTGCGCGACCGGCGACTCCACTCGCTCAACGTCCCCACCGAAGACGAAGGAGCAGCCCGACGTCTGCTCGCTCAGTGCCCACAGCGTGGTGGCCAGCTCCTGCGAGTAGCTGGCGGCGCTGGAGACCTCGAGCGCGGGTGCCTTGCCCCAGCACGTCCAGAAGCCGTCGGGGCCGAACAGGTTGCCGCTCTCAACGGACGGGTCGGTGGCCGCGAACAGCGTCGGCAGCGCGCCGTAGACGGTCTCCTGCAGCACCGGCACATAGTACAGGATGGTCTTGACCACGCCCTCCAGGAATTTGGGCGCGTAGCCAGTCGCGATCTTGTACGTGAGCTCGGACGCAACGATGCCTGGGTGCGCGGCAACGGCCAGCACCTTGTCCGACAGGCCCGCCGAACGGATGCGCCGGTCCAGCTCGTACGTGAACAGCAGGTTCGCGAGCTTGGAGCAGTAGTACTCGTTCAGGTACGTACGCTTCCCGGGCTCGGACCTGGCCAGAGTCGACAGGTCGAGCCGTGCGAAGCGGTGCACGACGCTGCTGATCGCCACCACGCGCGACGGCGAGTCCCCGCGCTCGAGCAGGTCGAACAGCAGCTGCGTGAGCAGGAAGTGGCCCAGGTAGTTGACCGCGAACTGCATCTCCAGCCCGCTCTCCGTGTGCGTCGGCTTGGGCAGCATGAGCCCAGCGTTGTTGACCAGGATGTCGAGGCGGTCGAACTTGGCGAGGAAGGCCGCTGCAAACGCGCGGACGCTCGCGAGTTCGCTCAGGTCCAGGCGCATGAACTCCACAATGGGTGTCTTGCCCGCGAGCTCCTCTCGGATTCTTCGCTCGGCGTCCTCGCCTCTGGCGGGGTTCCGACACGCGAGCACCACGTGCGCGTGCTTGCGCGCCAGCTCGAGTGCCGTGACATAGCCGATGCCCGAGTTGGCACCCGTGACGATCGCCACCTTGCCCTCCAGCGACGGGATGCGCGACGCGTCCCACGACGCGCTAGCACTCGCCATGCTATTCCCGGTTGTTGGTCACTGCGTTATACCCGAGACTGCCGCTGCGCTTCTTCGTGTAGCTCCGGCCAGGCACACGTACTGTAGATGCCCGTTGGAGGTCAGCGTGACGATGCGCGTCATTATTGACGTCTACGGTACTACTGCAAGCTGCGACATGTGGATACATATTTGCGTGTGCGCCACACTAATATGGGGACATGTTATGTGGATCGAGACAGCATAAGGGGTAAATACAAACACGTTGATGCAAGGATCGACACGTTCAGCATCAACATGCAGGGTCTTCGCTATCTTTTTTCGAGCTGCTTTCACCCGGTATCACAGCTCAAACTTGGCGCCCAGCGTCTGCTCGCTCAGCGTCCAGAGCTGCCTCGCGTACTCCTCCGAGTGGCTCGTGGCGGTGGAGACCTCCTTAGTGGGGTGTCCTCGCAGCGTCAGCCATCCGTCCGGACCGTAGAAGTCGCCGCTCTTGACGGACTCGGCGGTCGCAGCGAACAGGGTGGGCAGCGCGCCCATGCCGGGCTTCTGGAGCGGGACGAACGAGAACAGCCAGCTGATGAGGCGGCTCAGGAAGCGCGGCATGCCCGCGGAGAACTTCTTGTTGAAGATCTCCGTGTGGCAGCCGCCCGGGTGCGCGGCGACAGCCATCACATTGCCAATGCCGCTCGCCTGGAGGCGGCGGTGCAGCTCGTACGTGAACAGCAGGTTGAGCAGCTTGGAACGCGAGTAGGCCCATTGGTCCGGGTTCGTGAGCGTCGCCATGGTCGCGAAGTTGAGGAAGATCCACCCGAAGCGGTGCATGACGCTGCTCACGCTGACGACGCGCGCAGCCTGCGACCGGTGGAGCAGGTCCATCAGCAGGCATGTCAGGAAGAAGTGGCCGAGGTGGTTGATGCCGAAGTGGCTCTCGAGCCCTCCCGCCGTCATCTTGTGCGCCGGGGACGACACGCCGGCGTTGTTGATCAGCAGGTCCAGTCGGTCGAAGCGCGAGCGGAAGGCGGCCACGAACTCCTTCACGCTCGCGGGCTCGCCAATGTCCACCTGCATGAATTCCACGCTCCCCGTGGACGCAAGTGGGCTCTGCTCGTCCTCGTGAGCCAGCGTCTCGCGCAGCTGCTGCGCCGCGTACCGCCCGCGCGACTCGCTACGACACGCGAGGACGACGTGCGCGCCGTGGCGAGCAAGCTGCAGCGCCGTCACATAGCCGATGCCCGAGTTGGCGCCCGTCACGATGGCGACCTTGCCGGCCTGCGACGGCATGTCGGACACTTCCCAGCCGCGCGTCGAGCCCCCGAAGAAGCCCATCCTTTCGCTGCAGTGCCGTGTTCTTGGGCGGTTTTGGCTGGTCAATTGCTGTAATACACAAAGTTCACTTTTTCTCGGGCAAAATGACCCATTTTTCAAGCAACGTGACTTGAGCCAACCTTGCGCAACTTTATATTTTGCGAAAAAAGGTACATTTTCAAGCAAAGTGACTTTCTGAGATTTATTTTCCAAGCAAATTGAAATCCCTATCCCTACTTGCCCAATTCCATATTTTCGCCTCGCTCAGCAGCGAAAACATTCTTCAAGCAGTGCCGCTCCTCTTTCCACACCAATCGCTGAGTGAGGACAGATTTGCTCGTCTCAACAGCCTCCTTTAGCAACTCCATCCTGTGGGCAGCAAGAGAGTCGTAGTCACCCCTAACGAGAAACTGCTGCCTCTTAGTAGCAAAAAACGACTTCATCTTTGCCTTCAAAACGCTAAAGCACCCTTCGATAGCATTGCACATTGGACTGTAAGGGGCAAGGCGGAGAATGACGAGCTTGTTGCTGTTGACAACGCCATCAGCAACAAGCTTGTCGTGCGCCAAAGTCTCTACCTGGTTGTGCGCGGGGGCATTATCAGCGACAATGACGACGTTCTTCCCCCCGCCCAACTCCTTGTACTCCTCCGTGTTGAGCGCCCCCCACGAAAAGGTCGGCGACGAAGCGCGCGTTCTCGTCCATCTTCACCGAGCCGTCATGGGTGCGCAGCAACATGATACCCGTCCCGAGCGAGACGCCGCACTGGACGTGCAAGTTCTTCCCCTTGGACGGCGGGAGCTCGATCACCGCCGGCTGGCCGGTACGAGCCCAGCCTTGCGTGTGTGTTAAGTAGATGTTGAAGTTGGTCTCGTCGTGGTAGACGATCATGTCGCCGTCGGCGATGTGCTTGTTCAGCACCTTCGCGAACGTCTTCCGCTTCTCCTTGTTCGCGGACGTGTTCATTGTGGCCTTCTCCACCCTCAACTTCTTGATCGTGTACAGCACCCCGTGGAACGCCCGGTGGATGGACGAGATGCTGACTTCCAGCCTCAAGTCGCTCATCAGTCGCCCCTTCATGACGGCCATCATCATGTCGGCCATCTTGTCCAAGTACTCCTCCAACTTGCACATCGCCTCGAGCGTCATCTTGACGCAGGTCGGCCTTACGCCGCCGCGTTGCTTACTCTCAGTACTGCCCTTCTTTACGATTCGA
>JAADXW010001229.1:0-11004 GCA_023337975.1 Phytopythium ostracodes
CGACGAACTCCGTGGTCCACGCCTCGGTGCAATCCTCGGGCGCCGCGCTGCACGCCGTGGATGATATGCCCGTGATATGCAAGTCCGCGAGCTGGAGGATCTTGTACGAGAGCGAGGCGGTGGCGTTGGTGGCGTTGGAGGTCACAGCACGTGCAAGAAGCTGCGTCTTGGAACTCGCTTGGAGGGCGGAGATGGCGAGAGGCTCCTTTGCGAACAGCGCTAAGCACGCCACGGCGGCCGAGCGAAACGCGATAGCCATGGCGCTTGAGCTGGAGGGTGTCAATGTGATTCTGCGGTGCTCTCGCCGCATCCAATGCGACGGTATGTCCCGCAGATCCGCTTGGCTGCTAGCGAAGATAGAACATGGCAGTGTGCGCTGGTTCAGGCGGGCCTGGCCGGAAGAAATTGGTCCAAGACAGGGAAACGATAAATACAATATATTGTATTGGGCTCCAAAAAAATGACCAATAAGTAGTTTAGGTATTGTTGTATTGGCCATAAATACTTTGCCTGTTAGTGAACGCGCTGCTTCTTGTTGCATCACAGCGGCAAGAGCGGGAGTATTCGACAAATGACAATTGTATCTGCCCTGTACCTAACTGTAAAGAAGGAGAGGGCGACTTTACAGTGCGTGAAGACGAGCCCATGTCGAGAAAAGCTGTTCGTTATCACGGGACTCACAAATCCATGCACAGTCTTGATGATATTTTTTCCTCCTTCGAGACCATGCTAGCGAGAGCCCAATGTCCTCGTCCTCACCGTTCTTACTTACTTAGTACTCTCCAGACTTGTGTTGCAGTTTGTTTTGTACTTTGGCACCACGCGGGTTGTGGTGTCGGCGCACCCTACGTTCCTTGTTGGGTTCGTGACGATTATCGTCAACAGATTCGACGCTGCAGGTGTCCACCGTGCTGTAAGGGTGAAAAGCGGTGATTATTCGCACTGAGAGTTGATCGCGCCTTCCAAATGCAGAAACTGGCAGAAGCACAAGTGCGGCATCTTGAATTGGCTTCACAATTTGTATAGATTCTTGCATAGGATATTTCTGCAGTATTGATTGAGTATTGCTGCGTCGACCAATAAATAATTGGGGCGCATTGTATTGTTGCATTGGCGAAACAAGTATATTTTCTCGCTTCTCTGGTCCGAGTAGGTAGCTACAGTACAGTAGAGATGAATGTGTCATACGGCATGACGGTTTGCCAAAGTAAACAACTCGTTAAAGTGGTTACGATTAACGCTGATTAAGAACACGTTGGACTTTTGACCTGTTTTATTACATAGACGTGGACATCGCAGCAAAGTAAACCACAGTAATCCGTGAGCGCCAAGGCTCCACAATCACGCACTAAACGTAATCGCGAGCCTGCAGACTAACGTTAATACAATACTTCTAAGCAACGCACTTGGAGGAGGCTGCGCAATGTGAATCAAGTGCAATGCCCGCTCCGATCGGTTGACGCTGTTGCATCAAACGAAAGTTCGGGGGTGAGCGTGTTGGACACAGCGTTCAAGAAAAAAGGCGGCGGTGGCATGTCCCGACCATGGCAGCAGGCCCCTTCCGCGCGCTGTGTGCACGTTTGACGATGTGTATGTGCACGAGTTTCCAGAAAAAACTCGGTTGTTTGCCCTCCGTTAGACAGCACACCATTCCACTGCTCATATATGGCTCGATCTCATCCGTGTGCTGTTCTGAACCTACTTCACACGCCCTTTTACTCTCCTTCAGATCTCTGTTTGCACCGTTCGCCAAGCTATTGCACTGCTGTGGAGCTGCCCTCGCGCCTCGTTCGATGCCAAGACCTTCTCGTGCTGCCGTATCGCTCACTTGCAATCATGCCTTTCGAGCTCACAACCCTCCCAGCCAACACGAAGGACTATCGCGCCGCTGTGGGACCCGGTCAAGATGCGGTAGATCCGCCCAGTCCATTCTCCGTGAGGGTGCTCCTCTGTGCGGGCACGGTGTGGGCAATCTACGCCATGGAGCTCACCGTCTTCACGTTCACTCGCGAGCGCGTGGAGCACGACATCGGCATGGGCACAGTCGCGCTCGAAGCGTTGGGCGCGGCCACGGCTCTTGGCTCCATCCTCGGCGGGCCTCTCTTCGGCTTCGTGGCCGACCTGCGTGGCCGCCGCACAGCTCTCCTCCTGTCGATGACGCTCTCGCTGCTCGGTCTCGCCCTGTCCGCGGCCGCGCGAGTCGACTACGAGGTGCTGATCACGCGGGTCGTTGCAGGCGCCGGACTTGGCGGAGAAGTCCCCGCCGTCATCGTGCTGGTCTACGAGCTTGCGCCGCGCGGGCGATGCGCCTCCGCCGTCGCACTCCTTCACGCATTTGCAGCTGTTGGAGGTGTTCTCGGCGTGCTGCTCGCGCACTTTGTGGCCCCAGTGATAGGATGGCGCGCACTCTACTTGGTCCTGAGCGTGCTCTTGCTCTTCGTTGCTGTGGTTCGCGTGGGCTTGCCCGAGTCTCCGCTGTGGCTCGCAAGTGTTGGCTGTGCAGATGGAGCGCTGGTCGGGATCACGAAGCCCGAGCGAACCTCCGTGAGCCGCAGCTCCTGCAGTGAAGAGTTCCACGCTGTTCTCATCGACGAAAGTGCACCCACGTCGGATAGCTCCAGGCCGTGCACTTGGGCGGCATCATCCACTCCGAACTATACTGAGCTCGAGGCGTCACCGGCGACGACTGTTGAGCAATCAGCGCCAATTACGTCGCTGCTGGTGTTGTTTTTATTGTGGATGACGCTCAGCGTGTGCGCCTTCGCGTTGGGCTCGTACCTGCCGACGATCACCAGCCTCGCGGGCTTCAACGTCTACGCCTCCTGGTATACGTGTACGCTGCTCTATTTGGCTCCACTCGCCGGCTCCGTCCTTGCGAGCATGATGCTGGGCCGCCACCAAGAACGCCGGCATCTCTCATTCGTGTCCGCGAACGACCGGAAGTTCGCACTCGCAGTGTTCACCGTCGCCACCGTCGTGTTTGCCGTGAGCCTTAGCTATCTACCATGGACCGGAACCTTCGTGACGACCGGTGCGTCGCTGGTGTCGATGTCGCTCTCCGGTGTCTGGAGCGTGGTCCTCGCGTACACTCCCGAAAATTTCTGCGTGTCGAACCGCGCACGAGGCGTCGGCGTCGCGGTCGCTTTCGGCGGCGTTGGAGGGGTCCTTGGCGCCTTAGTCGTGTTTCCGCGAGTGTACGACGTGTGGATGCTATCGGCTCCCACATTTGCCTGGGCGTTCGGCGGTGGGTTGATGGCAGTCGCAGCCGTGCTCGTGCCTCTTTTCGGTGTTAATCACACCTCATTTAGTTCGTGTGAGCCGCAATACGACAGTGGGTAAGATCCGCAGTAATTAATTACTTGAAGTTGTAGTGATAACGAGAATGAATTGGTGCAGCGCCGAGCAGCGCGTAGGAATTCTCTCATGCAATGCAGCAGTTCGATTGCGCGCACATCCGACTTATAGCACGTCGTATACACCTCCGCGAACACGTTGTGCACTTTTTGCGAGGAACGAAATGCCCCCAGCGAAGCCTCATCAACCACCATCCGAAGCACGGCAAATATACACTCAAATGGCTCGGAGCGGTACAGTAATGACGGCCAGCGGCCTAGGACATCTCGGAGTCTGCTGCGAGATTGGCAACCGAGTACTGCAGTATGCGCGGACCGCATAGCGCCGACGCATGCGGCGCTTTCGACGCGGGCACGGCGGCAAACAAGCCAACTCGTGGACGTCACACTGAGCATCCGTGCTCCGTCGCGACGTTGAGCGCTTCCTAGAGATACGCTGATGAAAATTTAGCTGTCGGTAAGGAGTTGGACGGCCCAATAAAAGTGGATACTTTGCACTGGGGAGTGATATAGATTCATCTGCGGTCATGGTCTCGCTAGGTCACGAGAGTGCGGGGCTATTCATTCGGTGAAGCCAACTGAGGCAAGATATGGATTCAAAATCTCACTGCAATGTACTGTATCACAACACAATTCGTCATGTTATATTGTGTGTACAGTTCTATTGTTTCAGAAGCCCATGCTATGCTCCGGTCGATGGGCAAATGGGTGGTGTTGACACTTCAACCGTCGCGCGCCAGAGGACGACCAGTACCAAAATTTTGCTCGTTGGATTCCGCGTTTCCCCATCGCCGATGATCCAAGTACTATACCAGTAGAACGTTTTGCAGCAATGCATTAGAACAAAGACACCAACAGATGCCGCTTCGGAGAATTTCGCTCTTACCGCGAGATGTCGCTGTTTACAGTCGCTGGAGACGGCATTTGACAAAGCTTTCCAGCATGTCTATGCGACCTTCAAACGGCGCCTACTCTTTTATCCTGCTACTCCCTGAGCGGCATGATTACGTTTACCGTGCCCAGTGAATGCAGTGATACGTACATGTAGTCATGGGGTTCGTCGCACCAAGTATTCCGCCGGACGGGGGTTAAGATTGGCTGCGTGGACATTGTCATGTGGTGTGGGTGCGCAACGGTTCTATTGGGCAGCACTTGCCGGTGCTGTGCTGGCTGTGCACTCGAGTGTCCATCTGGACACCGTGCAGTACGGCACTATACTGTACAGGAGACGTGCGTGGTGTGCATGTAGTTGACGCCGGCGTTAGCGAACATTCGAGATGTCGATCATTCTAGAAGCGCTCATGGCATGGATACGATGAATGAGTGGTAGGCGGAGGTGGTTGGCTATCGTAGCGTGTACTGCAGGATCAACGAGCTGTAGGGTATAGGTGGTTGGGTGTCATTTGCATCTGCTGGTCCATTTACTTTCCAATTTCCACTCAACCAAGCATTTGTATCAGGCTCTCTCCCGACCGACCTCCTGCTCAATTTACTGTTAGGGCATACGGTATAGTCCTAACAGCGCGCATCGATCCGGAGGTTATGCTAGTTCGGAGAGAGCGTTGGGCACAGAGCGAGAAGACGGGGATGAGATTAGCGTTCCTCAAGTCGCACGAGCATCATGGACGCAGGGACTGATGACTCGACAGTACACCATTGGATGAGTACGCCTCGGTCGCCCATTGTTGATCCTGATCCCGTCGTAGTGATACTGCACGTGAACCGGAAGCGAGATTTGCGGATGGTTTGTGGCTTTGCAGCAGAGGCGCTGCGACCTTCAAATGACACCATTCGGCGTCGACGAGTCGCTGGAGCGGCTGATACAAGCGGTCGTCGCTGCAAATCCACGTCTTGTTGTCTTGTCTTCTTCTATCGAAAAACAATATGTCGACGTGCTTGTAGGAGTAGATTGTACCTGTATCGAACAGTACCGTTCTCCGTAGTTCTTACAGCTCGAATTAGTGCCGTACCAAACGCATGGGTGTGTTCTGGCCGCACCTCGGGCAGCGGATCACCACACAATCACATCAACCTATTCAGCCCCAGCACATCACAATGGTCCCTTTGCGCCCGGTCGCCGCGGCAGATCTTGTTCTGCTCGCACTGACACTTCACCTCGCCCTGGTCACCGGCTCAAGCTTCAAGGACCAGGTTCACTCGCGCGTCTCCACCTCCAGCACCACCGACACCACCACGACGCTCACGTGCAAGATCCTCCAGCTCGCAGACCTCCACATCTCTGGCAACGCGAGCACCGAATGTGGTGCAGTGTCGCGCGGAATGGCGCCCGAGGACTGTTCCGAGGCGCTGACCACGGCGTTCATCGAGAAGCTACTGAACATTGAGGAGCCCGATTTTGTGGTATTCTCCGGCGACAACGTCCACACTTACGGCCCGGAGGCGCGCCAGAAGGCAATCGACGACTTCACCAATGCGGCCGAAGCGAGAGGAATTCCGTACGCGACGGTCTTCGGCAACCACGACGGGGAAGGCGACTTCCCACGCGAGGAGATCGCCCGCATTGTATAGCAGAAGCCACACTCGTACATGGCGAGCGGCCCGGACGACGTGGACGGCGTTGACAACTACATACTCAAGGTGCAAGCTCCGTCGACGGCCCGTGGGGTGACCAAGGCGACGACGTGCTACGCATGTACTTGTTGGACTCGGGCGCGGAGGCGGATGCGATCAAGTACCCGTACATCTTCTCCGAGTACGACTGGATCAAGCCGAACCAGATCGAGCTGTACCACGAGCTCTCGACATCGGACAGAACTTCGTCCGACGTGCCGGCGGCGCTCATGTTCTTCCACATTCCGCTGTTCGAGTTCACGTATCGCGATGAAGCCGGTGTCTGCCGTGGCGAACACAACGAGTGGGTGCACAACCAGGGAGTGAGCACGCGGTTACTAGCTGCGCTCGCCGACGTCAGTGAGGTCAAGGCCATCTTCGTGAGCCACGACCACCTGAACGAGTACTGCTGCTTGGTGGACGGCATCCAGCTTTGCTACAGCGGCTACACGGGCTTTGGTCGTGCTTATGGGTCGCCGGACTTTATGCGTCGCGCGTGCGCGATCGAGTGGACCGTCGATGGCGACAACAAGCGCGAGATTTGCAGTTGGAAGCGCCACTGGGACGACGTGAGCGTCGTGCACAGCGAGGAAGTGCTGTACTCGGAGCTGTAGGTGGGCACGAGCCCGTGGTGCAAGGCTCACCCAACCTTGTATTTCGCTGGACCGACTGACCTACCAGGCACGTAAGGGAGGCAGCACGTGCGTGGCTTCATACATACAGTGTATGCCACTTTTCACGATGTTTGTTTAAAAAAAAGTCGTACTCCCATGCATGAACACTGGAGCATGCACCCTACCGTGGTTAATACTTGTACACAGGTCTCTGCAGATTAGGTTTTGTGTTACGAAAAAGTACTGAGTACCTAATCTTGTCTTTTCTAAATACCTAGTTCTAAAGTAGCCAAACTTGAAGTGAAATGCGCTGAAGGCATTCGGATGTCGGTATCAAGCTCGCTTTCTTGATGTGAGAAGCACATGTTTATCGCCTCACATTAAGCAATATCACTAGAAGCTAATAGAACAAGTGCTTCTTAGGTAATTTAGCATTTTGCGCTTGAACTGGGTTTCCGGCTAACTCGAGTGAAGTATACTGCGATGCAGTACACACCTTTGCGGTGATCCATTTACGTACTGCTCTATGGAGTAGATAATAAGCAAGAGGAAAGAACTGGTCAAAGCGCTTTTAAGCACATGTATGTGGACGTGTAAGGGTGAAGTGTAGCCGTGGGGGTGAGTAGGTTGTGTTTGGCTTGGTGTCGAGATCCAGATGAGGGAGCTACGTAGACCGTTGGGTTAGGCGATAAGGTGAAGCATGCTTGTGCGTATTTCATTCTGGTGGTAAGGAACGCAAGGGAGAAGATGGGGTTGGTAGTATTAGTGAACAGAACATCCTGGTGATTGGTATTGTTTAAGAGGTATATCGCGTTGATAATCGGTGACGCGCGCAACCTGATCGAGTTGATACCACCAGATGGGCTGAATTGAAGGGAGTACGAGGCCTGGGGCTTCTTGTGGTGAGGGCGTTGAAGTGGGGTGCATAGGATATAATCAAGTGGGGAGCAGTGGGGACGAGAAAGCGAGGTGGAAATGAGTGGCATGGCGATCCCTCGCTAGGTATTACGTCTTGGACGTGTATACAAAACGTAAGTATAAGTTGGGTGCCTACTTTGACATTTCGGCTTTGCTCGGTCATTTATATACTGCATGCCTACTTTGCCTCCGTTAGTTACCTAGTTTCACATGTTCTAGGTATTTGGGTCCAAATACCTAATCTGCAGAGGTCTGATACAGGATGTACAGTACTGTACAGTGTGCAGGCATCACTGTGCTCATCCCCATTTCTCGTGATCTCTAGAGATCCATCAGTGGCTGGCGCTCAAGATATTTGGTAATGGGCATTTTTCTGTACAGTACAGTACATACGGTACCCACTTTCAATGGACCCAATTGACGGTCTAACGCGACGATATTGAGGCGGGAAAATTTCAAAAGATGCGAGTGTGGGTACGCCATTTCTAAAAAGGTGCAAACCGTCTCAAAAGGTACGATATGGATCGCGTAGAAAAAGGCATCACTTGTGGCCCTCGGCCAGTTGGTCGTGGCCGTCGGGCAGTAGCATCGGAACACTGTCGGCGGCGCCCAAGCCCAAGTTGATCGCGATCGTGACGGCGTTCAAGGCGCTTGTGGCGCGCAAGGAGCCTGTGGTGCTTGCGGTGGCCACCGGGTCGTAGGCGCCCGCGTTCCACGCGTCGGTCGTGTCGATCGTCGTGCTGGTGGCGCGCGGTGGCGCCACAGTTGCCCGTGACAGTTGTGGAGGTGACGGCACACGACGCGCTAGACTCGCTCGTGCCATTCGACTCGCTCGTGCCATTCGAGTCGCTCGTGCTGTGCGAGTTGCTCGTGTTGTTGCCGGGCTCGCGCCGCTGAAGTCGTTCACGCTGTTGACCAGCGTGCCGCCGAAGTCGTTCGTGCTGTTAGCCGGCGTGCTGCTCATGTCGTTCATGCTGTTGGCGAGGCTCGTGCCGCCCGGTTCGCTCGCGCTGTTGGAGCCGCTTGTGCTGTTGGATCCGCTCGTGCTGTCCGAATCGCTCGCGGCGTCAATACTGTTGTGGTCGGTGAGTGTGTGGTCGTTGTCATGGCCGAGGCGCACTTGATGTAATTGATGTATCGTTGTTCATGAATTAATGCAAAGGGATTTTTGTCTCTTAATCAGAGTCATTGTCGCTGCTGCGAAACGGACACGTTTTGCGGTTGTGCCTTGGCTGTTTGCACTTGCGGCTGCGGCAAACTCGCGCTGGAGCGTTTTCGCCGCGGCTTCGAATTCGTTTCTTGCGAGTTCTGCCGGGTTTTGTCGTGACTTGTGATGGTCTCATCTTTTGTTCGTCGTCGGCACTCGTCTCATTTCCCAGCGGAATTTCCGCCGACTCATCAAGGAATGCATTCGCGTAGTTTTTGACTCGGTAGCACGGCGCAAAGCGCGCAAACACACTGTCCATGTCGTTCTGGTCCGCCAAAAAAGCAAGTAGGTGCCGACAGGGAACACCACGCTGGTCCATGAACAGACAGGTGCACTGATTGGCGAACGAGTCTACGCGGCGGCGGAACGGGGGAATCAGAGTAATTAACGGAACATCATTAGTATTACTATTGGCACATCAACAGAGCTTGGTAGTCGCGTACCTGTCCTTGTCTGGACACAAAGCCGACGTACGCGTAGGATTTCTCGATTGCATACGATCCCATCAATGCATGTTGCTCATCATGAAGCTCTTGAGCGCCCCGCGTCACGAGACGTCCGGCTGCTGCCCGCTTGATGCTGTTGCCCGATCGCTTGCGCACAGCCACCATCATCTGCTGCATCACACCACCCAGAAACGGAAGTGGCGCAAGCTTACACAGCCCGTCCGTAAGAGTCCGGCCATTGGCCGCCTCGATGAAATTCGTCGTTTTCTATCCATACAGAGGCGCTGTGCCGAAATTTGGGTAGAGGACCCAGTTGGCCGGAGGAATGCCTCGTAAGTAGGCCTCGACCTCATCTCCGCACTCATCTCGGATGCGTGTCAAAATGCTCTCGTACTCTGCTTCCCATTTTGCACCCTGGAGTTCCCATACCAGGCGTGTGTGTGCCTGTGTAAACCTCTTGAACGACGCCGCAACGTTTCGAACGATGTGGAGGGTGCACTATCTATTCATGACGACCAGCAACACCATGAGCATCTCCGCATCAATCAACACGGCAAATCAGTGGCAGCACTTACCGCAAAAAAATCGACCGCTCGTTCGCCACACTCAATAGACTTGGGTTCCGGTCACAGAAGATCGGGTAGCGATTGATGGCTACTCTCGCGCAGTCGAGGCAGCCAAAGAGCCACTGGTAGCTCACCTTGTTTTCAGAGTCAACTAGAGCGATGGACACGATGAGCGTTTTGCGATCTCCGTCGCGTCCAACAAGGACCATCTGCAACCCGCCATAGTCGGACGACACCGAATGCGCACAGTCGATGCCCAGGATTCGCTGGTTCGCCGCCATGCTTCGAACGAGGACACCGCAATAGATGAAGGCACGCAGAAAGCGACCACTAGCGTCGCTCTGAAACGAAATGTATGACCCTCGATTTGAGTCTATGAATGTCTGCAACAGAGCCGGTGTCTTGGCGAACGACTCCGCTCTGCTGAGCCTCGAACCAGCGGCCACTTCATACCGAGCGCGATACAGTCTTCTGCATATTCTTCAGCTCCAACTTGTGTGTCTCGCGCACGTTTGCAACAAGCGCCTTGGCAGAGACGTCTCCGTTTGCAATCACAGCGCCCCGAAATGCGGCTAACTCTTGGATTTGACGGCCGGTAGGCTTTGGAACTGAAGTACAGTTCACATGCTCAAGATTGAGCGAGTGGATGTACCAGGTGGTCGATTGTGCTTCCGATTCCTGTTTGGCGCGTTAGTACAGTTGCAGGAAGAAGTCGCACTGCAAAGAGGAGCATATCATGCGTTTGTGATCACCTCCTTTCTGGTCAACACGAACTCGTCGTCCTTGCTGAAGGGCGCAGTCTTGAACAGCATAGAGGGCAGCCTTGCTGGTGGGGAAGGAGAGCCCGACATGGAGATGATGTGGCGTTGGAGCATGTGTTTGCTGCTCCATCGCAGCCCAATAGCAGTAGCAAAGCACTCGCCGGCAGAGCAAACACGAAGTGCCCGCGACAGGAACTCGAACTGGAAAGCACCGGAGCATTCGCGTCTAAAACTGTTGTCGTTTTTTTGTCCTCATTTAGTCCGTTCACGAGCAACGCTCACACCAACGACCACACAAGCGCCACGTCCAGCGAGCACAGCCAGCGCCACGAGCTCGGGCGTCACCGCCACCAAAAACAACAGGGTCACCACTCGCTGCACCACCATCTTGGGGCCCTCGCAATTCATCCACGGTATGAGCGACTCGAACGGTACGAGCATCCGCAGACAGCGCAAGCGACTTGAACGGCGCGAGCGATTCGGACAGCACGAGCGGATCCAACAGCACAAGCGGCTCCAACAGCGCGAGCGAACCGGGCGGCACGAGCCTCGCCAACAGCATGAACGA
>JAADXW010001230.1:0-10979 GCA_023337975.1 Phytopythium ostracodes
AGAGAGAGAAGGAGGGGGGAGGAAGGGAAGGCTGCCGCCGTGTCCGACCGACGCGGGACGTAGGCGGGGCCGTGAAGCGCCGCCGGAACGCGCATGTGATGAGGAGCACGTGGTTGGTGATTGGCTGGTGGCCCGCGAGGAGATCAGATCGCGAGGTGGAATAGTGTGTGACACGTTGTTTTGGATAAAACATGCGGTGGGAAACCTTGATCTGGGGCTGAAATCCTGGTTTTGAAGAAGAAATAAGGTTGGAGACGTTGATTTAGGGTCAACTGCGCAAACAGGAACATACACTCTTGGAAGTGAGGACTGCACTTGGAACGGTACTCCGGTAATCATCCGGATTTCGGTTGTTTTGACAGGGGTAGGGGCGACAGTGGGTTACGCAGCTGATTACGTATGATACTGGAGTATAGTTATCCATATTCATACGGATTACATTTCATACACCGCATCAAAAGTACTACTTTATAGTATGCATATTTTATCGAGTAGAAGTATGAATACAGATCAGCGCCGTTCAACAGGGTCAAGCGGTCCTATCGGTGCCTTCCAAGAAGATCACACTGAAGAACTCACTGCTTGATCGGTTTAAATGAATACGGATCCTATTCGGGGGTCTTTTCGGACTTGTAGTGGCGCATGAGCACGCTGCTCTCCACGCCACTGTACTGCGAAGTTGGCTCGGCTCGCGCTCCGGTGGATTCCTTCTCAGGGAAGCTTCACGACCGTGTTCTGCTCCAGGTGCAGCACCGACTCGGACAATGAGTCGAGCTGCTGGATGCCCGTCAGGCGCGCGCGCGCGTGGCGCAGCGGCTTGGGGCGGATTATCTTGTCGGCCGACGCGACCTCCCAGCTCAGCGACGCGCAGTCTGAGTCATGAGAAAGCTCCGCATCAGATATAGTGGCACCACAAGTGTGTGACCAGCAGCCACTCGATCAATGCGTTTGAACGTACACTGCGTCATCTCGCTCTCCTGGTCGAACCCGAGCGCTTGCATGACGTCCTCGAACGCGATCGTCGAGTACGCGATGCTCAGCAGCTCGGCGGTCGATTCGCGCGTCGAACCTGATGCGAATAGAGCGGGCAGAACCGATTAACACGGTCAGCATATCGCCAAACGCAGCAATCATACACAGCGGGGAGGCGTCACGCACGGCGCAAGAGGTCGACGAGCGGCAGCAGCTGCGCGGACCACGGCTTGTTCATGGCGGCGTACGCGCCGGCCAAGTTCCTGCCGCCGGGACAGCAACGTCAGTAAGACTAAAAGCAGCAGGAGCGCGTCAAGCTGCAGACCTATCTCTACCTTTGCCAGAGCGCCTTGCCGATCTCCCAGACGGCGGCCGGCAGCTCCGACGAGCCCTTGGTCTCTGAGTCGATGCGCTTCCACAGGAACCGCGCGTCGTTGCTGCGATCATTCCCAGGCATAAACAAGTCAGATCTATCGCTACACAGTGGGTTCTACATGCTAAAGAGGTGCCCATGGACGCACAGGTTCTTGGAGAGCAACGCGACGAGCAGGTAAGCCGCGTAAAAGTCTGCGGTGAGCACGTCTGAGTTCGGATTGCGGCCGCTGCTCGTCGCGTCGGCGGGCGTCACGGCCGCCGCCACGAGCTCCAGCTCCTCGAACACACGCTTCAGGCTGTTGACGCGCTGCGCGTCCACCGACGAGGCCGCCAGCAGCGCCACGAGCTGCTCCGCGCGCTGCCGCTCGAGCGACACCAGCATTTCCTCCATAATTGCTTCTGCTTTGGTTATGAAAAGTGTCTAGAAACGTTGAGAAGGTCACGAGTGTATCTTGCAAAGTACGCAGGTTACACGGTTACGCGAGCTAGGTTACTTTTTCGCTAAGTGCGATTGTCAAGTCCAGATGCACCACATTGAAGGTGTTGGAATGGGATTCGAGTGATACCGACCGATTCTCACAGCTTCTTGTCCCTCTGTGCGCCTTTGCTGGCTCCAGTCGATGAAGGAAGAGGTCGTCTCGCTGCGTGGGCGAGTTACTGGGTGTTGTTGTGCTGCTTGTGCCACGCGACGACGTCGTCGTAGCGGATGTCGCCGCCGAAAATGTCGAGCGCGCTGCCGATCGAGAGGTCCACCTTGCCGTTGCCGACGCGCTCGACAAAATCCAAATCCGTCTGCTCATTTTAGCCCACATTGCACGTCATCGGTTCATCGTTACTAATACCATCCAGCAACAGCAATGGTTGAAAGGCTGAACGTACCAGTGAGCTCGCGCCACCAGCGTACGTCACCGGGATGGTGCTCCACTGGGCAAGCAGTTCGACCAGCTCTTGCTGCACCGTGCATGAAACACAGGGCGTGGTTATTCCCATTAGAACGTTGGATAAAGAACCCGCGAGTGAGGCGCGCAATCATACCTGAATGCCGCAGCGCTTGCCCTCGACGTCCACCGCGTGCACAAGGAACTCGTCGCAGTAGTCGGCCAGGCGGTGAAACAGCGCCTCACTACATGAATTCAGCAGCCCAGCCAGTCAGAATCGCAACCAACAAAAGAGAAAGAAAGAGAGCTGGGTGCGTACTCGATGGCCGTCGACGTGAACTTTTGCCAGCGGTCCGTCATGACGTAGAACTTGCCGTCCTCCGCCTTCTTGCGGCAGCTCAAATCCAGCACCTTCCCGATGTTTAACCACAACAAAGCACAAACACAACAAGCAGTCAATTCACACCTCATTCTAGCATCAACACGTACGAAGCATGCCACTACAGAAGAACGTCAAGGTTGAACGCACCAGGTGCTCTTTGCCAATGAGCGCCTTGAGCGTGTCGAGCCGCTCGTAGTCGATCTGTCCGTCGCGGAAGACGTACGACGTGATAATCACGTGGCTCGCGCCGTCCTCAATGTAGAACTTGCAATTGTCCGCGTTGATGCCGCCTGTGCCGCATCACACACCCACAATCTGAGCCACGAGGCGACCACGAAGCGCTTCACTTGCACCCGACAGTACCTCCGATCTGCAGCCCGCCGGGGTACTCGCGCAGCGCCTGTAGCGCCGCCTGCTTGTTCAGCTCGGACGCACCCAGCATGATCACGTGCCCGCCCTTCAGTCCATCGCGCTTGTACATGCTGCATCACGCTGTCAGCCTCGCAAAGTCGACCGCAAGCTAAATGAGGAGCACCCCCAACCAACTCACCGCGCGAACTCTCCGGCGCTCTGCGTGGCCACAAAGTTGGTCACGGGCGCGTCCTGCCCGTCCGTGAGCGTCGATCCCACGATCTGCTTGACCTCGCCCGCGTGGATGTCGATGCACGGCCGGAACTTCATCGCGCCAATTGATCTCTTCCTGCTCGTGCTTGTTGCCTCACGTTCCGCCGATTGACAACCCCCGCCAATGACCATCACCATGGTTACGGTTATGGTTACATAACCATGTAACCGTACTTAGTCTGCGCACTTTATCCCTAAAATAGCTGCCCAAGTACGCCGGATGGGTACATCTTTTCCTGCTGCTTTTCACTCCTGCGCAATGGGAGAATGAGCGCCACGCCGCCGACGCGTTCGCCGACGAAGGACGCTGCGTCCGTACAAGGCGAGGAAGCAGCGTCGGTCGAGAGGGAGGGTGCCATCAAGCTGCTGCGCGCGCAGCAGAACGCGTACTATATCCAGGCGGTGCAGCGCGCGCTGGAGGCCGAGGAGCAGCGCAAGGCGCGGCTCGCCAAGGTGTCGACGCACTTGGAGGCCAAGCGGCTCGAGAAGCAGTTCGTAAGAGAGCGCAAGAAGGACAAGGAGCGGCTGGTGCAGGTCCAGGAGGACCACGCGCTGCTGCTGAACGCCAAGATCGAGGAGTGGAAGGCGAGTGGCGGCGTGCTCGCGGCACCGGCGCCGACTGTCCGGTCGACAACGCGAACCAACAGGAAGAGCGACGACAACGACTCGAAGCCGGCTGTAAAGCTGTCCAAGGAGCGGTTCGACCGCCTCTCCATGCCACGCGCACCTTCCGCCAAGCGAGAGCAAGGTTTCGGCTGGTTATCCGTCCGTGGGTTGTGAGTATGATGATACTGATGGACTCAATCGATCGATCGACCGGCGTGTTTTCCAGGTGATACACTACCGTCAAGCGCGTCGAGGAGCCACGGCGACACGTCCCAGGAGGTTGAGTTTTACAAGGCCGTTTACAGGAAACAGGACCGAGCCAGGCTCGCGCCGACGGCCTCGCTGCCGGCGCTGACCCCAGCAACCTTGCACGCGGTACGCGCTTCCCAGGCACATCAACGGCGATCGATCGCATCCGGTTGATTTATGTGGCAACTTCCAACGTGTACTGCAGATGTCGGAGGTGGACTTGCTGCGGCGCAAGCAGAGCTTGCTCTCGGAGCTTCACGGAGTCGTGACGATGCAGGAGCGGCTCCTGCAAGACGACCAGTGGACTGTGCGTTCGTCCGTGTCGAGCTGGAAGTCGGGTGCCGCCTTGACATGCGCAACCACGTCGAAATGACAAAACGCTCTTCCAACAGAAGATGAACGCACATCGTAGTGTACAAATAGGAATTGCCTGCTTGTCTACTCTGGCTGCCGCCACGTGTTCATAAAGTCGTGGTGGATCCAGCCCTCGCGCAGCTCGTACTCGAGCATGCACAGCCCATCCACCGCTGAAAGCCTCGCTGCTGGAACCGGGTCGTTGAACGCAGCAACGTAGTCGAGGCCGTGCTGAGCGTGCAGCAATGCAACGTAGTCGGACATGAGGCCAGAGCCCGCTACGTCCTGTACGAGGCTCTGCTCCATGTCTCGCAGGCCGTAGAAATGCCGCATCGCGCCGTCGATAAGCGCGGCGGCGTGTGGATTGCGCGGTTCGCGCGCGAGCATGGCCCAGTTGAGCAACTGGTATGGACGCGCGAGTCCGTACGTGTTGCCGCCAATCTTGCGGTACGTCGGCGTTGAGAACTGCCATGGATCCAAGTGCGTCTCCTTGCCAAACAGCACGTGGCACTCGCTGGAGTACGTCACCTGCGACGCAAACACGAGAGGGTACGTGTCGGCGTCGACCACGAGCCCGCCGTGCTTGTACAGCAGCAAGAGCTTGAGGAAGTCGAAGCCCACGACCCGCGGGATGGCCAGCTCGTAGGCTCTGCGAACGTGTGGGGCAAACCCGTCGAGGATGCCGTCGACGCTGTTGTGTATGGTCATCTCAAAGCCCATCTGGCCGTATCGCTTTAGGCCCTGGGCGATGCGACTCGGGTCTCCGATCCACAATGCATGGACTCGAGGCGGAAGCGTTTCGTCCTGCTCGACGGTCTTGTAGCCGGGAAGCAACAGCGCCGCTGAAGGTGGCCTCGCCTGCTCGTCCTCATCCTTTTTCTCGCGGACTTCACTTGGTTGTGCGGCTGGCGATTGGCCATCTTGTGTGCGTGAGGAATCATCTGCGCCCATGCTTCTCGACCGCAAAGACTCTTGGCTAGTGTTGTCGGTCGACGCCTGTGAAGATGCGGACGCGTCGGTTGATGATACTGTATCGCTTCTTGAAGACGTGCTTCTACTGCTGCTGTTCGCGTGACTCTCGGTCGTCAATGTGTCTGCCTCCGCCGACGTGGACTCGCTGCTGTCGCCATTCAGCGCCGAAGCCACTGACAAACCAGCAACCTTGGCCTCTTTCGATGTTGCCATGCTGCTGTTGCCGTCACCAAACTCCTGTGCACTGCCAGCAGCACTTGATACAAACAAAGCGCCTTCCGTCGCGAGTGGATTCGCAGTTGAAGCACGTAACTGCGACGCCGGGTGCGACCGGAAGAGCTGGAGCTGCTCAGACATTGCGGAGCCCTGGACGGCAAGCCCAGCGACGCAGAGCATGAGCGTGAGTCCTACCAGCCAGCCGACCAGCGTCTTCGGCAGCAGTTGCCACCGCGGCGGTTCCCTGGTCCTCAATTCCGGCTCGGTGCCATCGACTTCGACTTCCAGTTGCGCCGCCTCCATCGCCTGCGTCTCGGTCTTGAGCTGCTTTATGTGGCTTGAAGGTGGAAGCTTGAACTGGAGAGCGGTTGATGCCCCCAGAATGGCCGGCGAGGTGGCTTGATCTGCTCTGCCAAAGACACGCGGGGCTTCTGAATTTAGAATTTTGGCGGTGGCCACCGTCTCATATTCGTTTCGCATCGAGAGGAGCAGCCCGACGGTGCTCCCAATGCACGCATTCTCAGCCAGCACGACAACCCATTCTCATCTAGTGCCAATGTGGCCCTGAGACGGAAGAGCAAACGTTTGATGCGGACACAACAGGCATGTGTAGGTGTCGACCACAAGTCCGTCGTCCTTGTAGAGCAGCAAGAGCGCGAGGAAGTCGATGCCCACGACCCTCGGGATGACCAGCTTGTAGGCGCGTCGAAGGAGCGGCGCAAAGCCCCCGAGGATGCCGTCGACGCTGTTGTGGATGGTCAGCTGGAGGCCCGACCGCTCGTAGCGCTTCATCTCATCGACAACCCGGTAGACGTCTCCGATCCACAGTGCGTGGACGTGGAGTGAGTCAGGTTTATTTGACTTGGGCGAACTCGCAATCAGCGCGCTGAACCGCGTCCTTGGTGTAGGTGGTGGTCGTGGGGACGACGTCGTACTCACCACACTCCATGTCTACAGTTGTCGCCACCATGGTCCTCGTGTTGGGCTACTTTGTGCGCTCGCGAAGACGCAGACTGGAGCGCGGCGGGTTTCTTCCAAAGTGAGACCAAAAGCTGTTGCTGGACCCCAGAGCTCGAGCAAAGTCTGTAGGGCGTTACGTTGTCTCGGAGAAGTCAGTCTCGCCATCAAACGACAGCTACCGAAACGCGTTCCATGTGATGCGACCACTCACAAATACGTTCGCTTTGCGCCGATAGAGGTAGCCAACGAAGAGAAGGGAGCTCTCACCATGTGCCCAGGGGTTTCAACGTCTTGGATGGCGATCGGCGCAGTGGTTGCTGACAACTATAGCCGTTGAGAGTCCCTCCGCTGGCCTTAAAGCAGCTCGAATGGACGCCAGAACTAGTGAGATTTACCACTCGCGCCTAGATTTCACCTCGATACAGCCAGCACCAGCGCCTCTCGCATGCCCTTTCATCTCTTGTATTACCCTCCTCCGTCTTCCATCGCACCAAGACGACGCTCACGCTGCTCGCTCGCTCCTGTCAAGCGGGCACGCAGCCATCGCTAGTCGTCTTCTTTCTGCGGCGGCGGGCCGCATGGCTGCAGCATCTTTTCGAGCATGTTGTAGCGCACGCGGCCGACGGACTCGTTCTCGGCCGCGGCGAAGTAGCTGAGCATGTCGGCGTGCCCCAGGTGCGACGCCAGCGTGTCGCGGTGCTGATTTACCGCCCACTCACTGCGTCCCACAAGCGCAGTGGCAGCCAGAACAACACAACCGGTTAGAACGTCTGATAGCTCAGGAAGGACGCGGAGAAAGAACCCTTCTCCCAGAGATACGCACAACTTGGTCGTGTCGGCGTGGCCCGTGCCGACGTACTTGGCCTGCAGGTGCTCCCACTGGCGGTTGACGTTGAACCGGTCCGCCGCCTGCCACATCACGCACAGAACACACACATAACGCACGTTTAGTGCTGTACACGCGCGCTGCATCTGCTGCCGTCCGTCCACGCAGCGCAAAAGGAAGACGGCAGCGCCGCTCACCATTTTCCTTCCTTCACCACGCAATTTTTCGTCGGATGATCGAACAGCCACAACGATTGGATCGGTACACTGTACCATATTTGTTACGGGCCAAACATAACCGAAATTAGGTAGTTATGATTTTGAACAATAATATATGTTAATTATGTCCGAGGAGGAGCGTCGGCTCCGCTTCCATGAGCCTTCGCCGGCGGCGTCGACTTCCGTCGCCTTCACAGAGTTACAGACCGAGACGAGGATGTGTACTGTACTGTACATCGGCGTGCACCGTTTGCATGGCACGCCGCTCTCCCCCCAATCGCATTTTCTACAGTACTGTACACTGTACAGTACAGTACAAGTACACTACTGTACTGCACAGTGTTGTGTACAGTACCGTTCTGTGATCGTTGGCTCGCGCTTGCGATTGTGCTTGGCAACGCAGCGCTCGTGAGGGGTGGCGCGCGCCTAATGTACGGTGGGCCAGACGGGGACGAAGGCGGACGCGTGCGCATGGCATCGGCTGGTCGTTAGCGACGGTCGCCAACGCATCCTTTCGTCACGAGGCGGCCGTCTGATACGCGCTGTGGGCGGAGAAGGAGATGCGAGCGAGCCAGGGCACGCGCCAGTGGCCAGTGCTTACAGTATTAGAGCGAGCAAACGAACGACCGCGACCGACAACTTGTCGCCAGGAGGCCACGAGACCTGGCGATCGAAAGTGGGTGGATGGGAAGGGTGGCAGGGGGCAAACGAGAACTGGGAGCGTCGATTTCGTCAGGTCTACCGTGTTACGCGAGCGGCGAGCGGATGGACGGGTGGGTGGTGGACGCGTGAAAGCCGCGGAAAGATCGGCCTCGCGCCAGCATTGCGCACGCACATGACATATACTGTATGAAGATGTCCGTTGTACGTGTACAGTAGTTGGAAGTGCTGGACTGAACAGTGGCGGAGCTGCTGACGGTCGATGTTGAAGTTGGCAGGTGTCCGACGGATTTAGACGGGATATGACAGGATAAAGGGGCTGGAATGGTTGTACTTATGCTGTATTAGTTATGCTGACGAATACAACACAAGGTGTTATCTGTGTCGAGTCCTGCGTGATCGTACAAAATTATAAGAAATCGCATGTCGTTTGTAAATAAAATAAATATTCAATGCGAGTTTATAACGAAAGCGAGAATTACACTTGACAAAAATCTAAAGTTGGGCGTGGTAGAGTACGCTACCGTATCGATACAGTGCCTGTTGCCATTCTCCAGAAGTCGAGGGACGCAGGTTCGCAAAAGTGTGTGGGAAAGGGAAAGCGAGGGATGGATGTCTCTCAAAATTGGAATAATCAAAAACAATTTCGTTTACAAAGGTTCATATGTTCCAAAAAAAACCCTGATTATTGCCCAACTTTGAGGGATTCCGTCCCTCGATCTTATTTTTTGTGTGTAGCCATTTCTAAAGGCTTGCTGCAGTACAATAGTGGGTTCAACTGATTCCATCCATACATTTCACGTTCGCGTTTCGACTCTAGGACGGGTATCACCGTTTAGCTTGCATGGACTGCTTACCAGACATTGTCTGTGGCGAATTCTCTACGTTTATCAGTACTGTACTGTTGGGAGCCTAACACAACATGAAACTGTAGCGACCACGCTACAAGTAGGGAGTCAACAATGTGTGCTGCAAGCTGCCAGCGCAGGCTGTATTGTACGCTACATTGTATATTTGTGTTGTTTCATTTTGCAATTGCCACTGCTATGCTCTGTACTGTAAGTTCGACTAAATGTTCGAGAGGTCGAGCGTGATGCACGCGAGTAGCACAGCACGATTTTCACAAATGATCTTCCGCGAGAGAGTGGCTGGTGCCATACGATAAGCTTTGTGTTTGGTAAGGCAACAATGTAAAAGTGGGTCTATTGTCCGCTTAACGCACCTTGAGCCATCAGGTTGCTTTTCGCCTCCTCAAAAATGGGAGAGTATGCTCATTGGCGTTTGTGGATGTACAATAAGCAGAATCCGCATAAAATTGCTGTTATTAATAGATAGCGCTTCTCAAGCAAGTAGAATGGTAAATGGTACATACCGAGCCACTGGTAGCCATCAGGGTCGAGTCAGAAGGCCGGCCTCATTGGCTTTACCAAGTGTGACCGGCAAAGGCTTCGCCGGCTTTCAACTTCGAGTGTCGCCAACTTTCTACCTAAAGTTTTTATTTCTAATTCATATTACAAAGTCTTATAGTGAAAAGTGTGTCATTTATCTTTTCATGTCCCTCAATAGTCCCTCAAATTCCGGACAATAATCATTTCTACAGGAAGAAAGGAGCAAACGTACGGCAAAAACGCTCCAGTGTATTTTAATTAAAATAGCTGAAGTAAATTGCGATAATCATTGAAGTTGGCAATAAAAATGCCGTATTTTAGCAAAACAAAATAACATGGATTTCAGTACAGTATATCGATCGAGAGATTATTTGTTCAGTCACACCCGAAGAGTAATCTCACGATTCTGTATTATATTGGTAACCGTCCGCACACGTTGTTTGCTTCGTTTGTACCGTACTGGCCTGTACAAATTTGCAAATGGTTCGTGCGTGTGTTATTACTGACGGGACTACAAGGAACCGCTTTTGACGGAAGAGCGCGTGCCTCGCTGTCGTCTGCCTGCATAGATTCTGTACTGTACTGTATTTGGAAGTTTGCGAATGCAACGGCGGCAACGACCAGCAAAGGCACCGCCCGATCTGGATAACGAGTGCGTTTATGGTCACTCGTCACTCGGTGTATGTAGTGTACAGCGTACGGTACAGTATGTGCCGAAATGCGTTTTCGCGCCGCAACAAACGCTCGCTGGATCGTCTGCTGGCCGCCTTGGTGAACACACCGTGCTGCTCTGCACAATGTGCAGTGCACAATTTTTAAGCATTTCTTCCATATCAAGCCTTCAATTCTGCAGGTTGTCGGCTAATTTCACTCTTTTATTGAAATGACCATTAAACCCTTTGGTATTACTGGATTATACTTCGAAGTAATTTGTTATGCAGGAGAATTTTGCTAAAAATTCAGCTTTAGACTGGTACCAAGTACAGTATAAAAATACGATCGAAATGACGTTTACCGCTGAATTGGACGGGGCACTTCAGGTCCGTCTGGGCCAAACTGTACGGAACTGAACCGAATCATATTTTACGTCATTTTCCGTCACGGTGATTGGGTCAAACGCAGTAGGTCGTATTTTGACGTAAGGATGCTGATAGCCGAGTTATGGTATTTGTCTCTTTATCGGTAACAGTACCGTACGGTACTGTGTACGTATCAAGGGGGGGGGGGGGGGGGGGGGGGGGGGGGGGGGGGGGGGGGGGGGGGGGGGGGGGGGGGGGGGGGGGGGGGGGGGGGGGGGGG
>JAADXW010001231.1:0-10968 GCA_023337975.1 Phytopythium ostracodes
CCCCCCCCCCCCCCCCCCCCCCCCCGGCAGGCGGGGTGTGAACTGGCTGAGCAAATGGAAAGTGAGACGAGCACGGCCCAATGCGTCCGAGTCGTCTACGGCAGGAGGTCGAACAGAGCAAATTCCGCCTTGCACACATCATCACTCCGTCTTCTTACGCCCGGGTGTCCATCTGTGCTCAAAGAGCGCGAACTGACTGGGATACTTCACGCTTCGAGAGCGAACGCCGTCGCGGCTCGTGCGCATATCAGAGCGATCACCGTGACCCAATGCCGCACTGAATCCGAGTCGAATCGTGTTCAGTTATCGCTCCGGCTAACAAACGGTGAAGCACTGTAAAGGAGCTTTTGCCATGAGCTGTTTACGGCCCAGTCGCTCATGGACCATATGGATCCCGCGCATATCACAAGCAGTTGCGGCGCACCGAGGCGACCAGAGCACGACACACGCGCGTCTTCGTGGTCATCGCCACGCAGTTGTCCAGCTGGACGCCCGGCAGGAAGGAAGCACTTCGTTCCTGCATGCTTTCCCGATCTTTGACTGCCGCGCCCCGGCTTGTGGGAAATGAGAGAGTAATGTCGGCGATGTGGGTGCGGATGTAGCAGCATGCAGCACACGCCGACTATATCTGGTACGTTGGAAGGCCGCGACTGGGATATCGATGTATATGCCTTCTACTCAGTTACACAGTTCACGTCTCGCTGCCCATTACCTCCTCGCTTCTAGTATAGAACGCGGATGTTCTCTAATGTACAGGCCCCCCGACGCTAGCTTCCCTCCCTATTCCTCAGTCCTCGCGCGGAGACGTGCCAAGCACCTCGTACGCGTGCGGCACGAACGTCTCCATGTGGGCGGCCTCCCGTCGCCATTGGTCGAGCTGCAGGCGGCGCTGCGCCTCAAAGTTGCGCTGGTGGAAGCGCGCGGCGGCGTAGTCCACGCCCAGGCCGAGCGCCGCGAACCCCACGACGCCCTTGGCGATCGCGCGCGGGCCCCGGTGCAGGTTCATCATGGCGCCAAAGACCGGGAAGGCGAGCACGACGTTCGCGCGCGAAAAGTCCTGGCGGAAGTACGTGACGCCCGCGAGCGCGATCTTCATGCCGGCCAGGCCCACCGCCGCTGAGAACGCCGCCGACGGAAACTTGGGAGCCGCCTTGCGCAGAGCCACCGCGAACCGGCTGCAGCCGGCGGTAGCGACCGAAGACCGGTACTCCTGCGCCACCTGGAAGCCGGCGAACGCCGTCGTGCAGCCCACGTACATGCCCAGGTCCTCCTCTGCGAACCGGTTCCAGCGCTGCTGCAGGGGCGTCTCCATCACGGTCGGGAGGGGGGGGAGAGGGGGGGAAGCGGTGTTAAATAGGGAATGGACGGTCGGAAGGGAGGCGTTCGATGCTGGGAATGGTGGGTAAGGACGCGAGTGCGTCAGCGTCGGTCTAGACGGTGGGATGGAGAGATCCAGGGTGTTAAACCGCCGGTGAGTGGACAGTTGATGCTGGGTAAAGTACGAGGAAGGATTTGATAGGTGCGAGGGTTACATGACGTACAGTGCCCGCGACTGGTTACGAGATGTAGCCCAGCAAGTAACCGGGTGTACACTTATCGAAAAACCACTCGAGTGGTTTTTGGGATGTTTGGTGGCACCATCATTCCGGTGGAAGCCACCACCATTCCATATGTGATTACAAACTCCGCATAACCTGCTCAAACAAGTATATGCGTGTTGAATGATGTTATGACTGACATTTAATACAGCATACAAAACCTGTATAATTACATAATGAGGTCAATGTGTGTTCTTCACGCTCATAAGATTAAGCATCACACTGCCTGCTGAAGGAGCGCGCGCGCCCAAGTGACCTCGGAAGAAACAGGCGCGACGTGCGCCAAGGACCAGCGAGCGAGCGCGCGACCGATCGGCGGTCATGGAGGCGTCCGCCCTGCCTCTGACGAGCCGCGGCCCGGCGTCCGGTGCCCCAGTCCCAGTTCCACGCTCCTCCCTGCTGGCAGCTTCGCTGCCCGCCTCCGACAGCGGTACAGTCGTTTTCTGAGGGGTTAATAAGGTGCGGAAAGGCGGCAGGCAGGTCCTCACTGATTCGCTTGCTGTGCGCGTGCTTCCGGTCGTCAAGACATTGCCGCGCTGCGGGCGGCGCTGCGCGGACGCCACGCGCTCTCCGCGGGGGCTCAGCGCGCGATCGCCGCGTTCCTGGACAAGGTCAGTGACCTGCACAGGTAGCAGCTAAACGTGGTGGAATGGGGTCGTTAACGTTATCGACGGACAGGCGCGGCGGCTGCAGCAGGCGCATGGGCGCTCGAGCTCGGGGTTCGAGCGCGAGTACGCGGAGATCTGTTGGAGCATCGACAAGGCGCCGTGGTTCAAGGCCGCGCTGACCCCGCAGAGCAAGGAGACGCGCGCCAAGAACCGCTACTGCGACGTGTTGCCGTTCGAGAAGACGCGCGTCAAGCTGCTCGGCTGCGACTACATCAACGCCAACCACATCGACGACGAGTACATCGCGTGCTGCGCGCCCGTCCCCGCGGCCATCGTCGACTTCTGGCACATGGTGTGGCAGTGCCGCGTGCACGTGATCCTCATGCTGACCAACTTCATCGAGCGCGAGCGGCCCAAGGCGCACGTCTACTGGGACATGCGCGGTCAGGCCGTCGATTTTGGCGGCGTCCACGTGCAGCTGATCGACGAAACGGGCCACGAGCAGCAGCAAGCGGTCGACGGGTTCATCACGCGCATGTTCCGCGTCTGGATGATGGACAAGCAGGGCCGCGAGCTCGAGAGCCGCGTGGTCAAGCACCTCCAGCTCACCATCTGGCCGGACCACGGTGTGCTGCGCGACTTCCACGTCATCGCGCCGCTGCTGGAGAGCATGAACGCGTTCCGAGCCGAGTCGTCCCGGTCCAGCGGCGCCGACACGCGTGTGATCGTGCACTGCAGCGCCGGCATTGGGCGCTCGGGGACGTTCATCGCTATCGACATCTTGCTGAAGCAGATCCAGCAGGCGATCGCTGCTTCGGCCAAAGGAGAGACTGACGAGGAGGCAGTCTGGACGCAGGCGCTGGACGTGGCGCGGGTCGTTCACCGCATCCGGTTGCAGCGACCGGGCATGGTACAGACGCCGGTACGTAAGCTGTGCGAGTGGTGATGGCTGGAATGAGTATGTGGGCGTCTAATTGATACGTTTGTCATGGCTCACAGGAGCAATACGAGATGATTTACCAGTATTTAGCGACGATCCTGTGTAGCCCCGAGGCGTGGTAGCTAGCGACAGCGCCGAATTGCTATCATACATGCTGCGAGTAGGAACAGATATCGAGCTAATAGCGAGTGTCTCGTGTACAGCTAGCGTTTCGAGACCGCAGGAAGAATAGGCAACAGAACATGCTAGACAGCGTCTGGACAGTGTCCAGTGGACACCGTGTTTCCAATTCTTGACGCAAATTTTCATTCAAAGTGATTTGCCCTTGTGAGCATGCTAGCTTCACATGCAGCATCAGCTCGTGTACAACTACACTGCCAAGGAGACCTGCATCACTGTCTTTGTCGAGCAGCACAAACTTCATCCCGTGGTGCGCAAAGTAACGTCGTCGTCTCCTCGCCGCTACTCTGCTCGCGTGTTACACAAGCATTTGCAGGAACCCTCGGCACACAGCCCTCCGGTTTCTTAAAAGAAAACGTGCACTCGCGACGGCACCGAGCTGAGACCAATGGACGAGGGAGGGAGGGATCATGGCCGAGGTACAGTGAAAGCGACAAGTGTGAGTTGGACAATCCAGGAGTAAATGTTGTTGTGGACAGGTGAAGATTGGTTCTTAGTTACGGGAAAAGAGCTTCAATGCCCGTATTTGACAAACGTTTCCGTACGGTAATCTGAAGATCACGTGTCGGGCGGTGTTTACTCCTGGAACTTCAACCCGCTCCAGGCTTACGGAAGTGGATAACGCACGCTGACGGGAGCCGCTTCATGGTTTATACCAAGTTCAGTATGCTGCCCACGACTGCGTCGCCCACGAGCTCACGCGCTCCCTCGGCCAGTTGTCGGTATGTGGCGACGTCACTGACCGAGATGAGAGAGAGATGTATACCTTTTCTCACTCATTTGCACTGTTCCCGCAATGATTTGCATCCCCGTGCAATGAACTGCACCGACAGCTAGAAAAAATACAAACCTGTCATATTCAATTTCAAGCCAAAGATGTATTGGTGTGTACCACATCACTTTCCGACCGGCATGTCTTTGAGTTCGAAGACACCAGAGTAAAACCGGAGAGTATGTAGCTTGAAGAGCACGCAGTTCGTCGCTGACGCGGCGTCGGCAATAAACATATTCGACGCGCGCTCAAGTTAGGTGCTCTGGTGCGCCACCATCGTCACTCCGGGGGGATTATTGCGCACGTTCTCCGTCTCCCAGGCAAAGTAGGACTTCACCTTCGCCTTGAAGACGGAGAACACACTCTCAATCGGGTTGAGCTGGGGGCTGTATGGGCCCAAGCGCAGAACGTTTGCCGCCGCAAACTCCCCCTGCTCAAACACGCTCTCGACATCCGTGTGGCAGGGGGCGTTGTCGAACACGACGATGACCCGGTTGAGCGGCTGCCGGTGCTCATCGCGCACGACGTGCAGCATGTTAAAAAGAAACTGGTTGACGTCAGGGGCTCTGTTCGAGCCGAACCGGTTCTCATAGTAGACTAGGCCGCCCTCAGAAATGCACGCAGTCGCGTGCATGTTCCTGCTGCCGCCAGAAACCTTTTCGTGGGGGCAATGCTATCCCTTAGGGCTACGCCCTTGCGTCCGTGTCGTCCACAGGTTGAAGTTGGTCTCGTCGACGTAGTAGATTTTGTACCCACGCGGCTTGTACTTGAGCAGCTTGCGTAGGAATTCGCGCCGCTTGATCTTGTTGGCCTCCGTGTTCATGTACTGCGGCTAGGCATGCGTCTTCTTCAGCGTGTAGCACTCACTCTCTAGTCCAGGGGAGGCAGTAGAAACCAAGCATGGAATGTGAAAGGTGCTCCGAACCATGGAGGAAAGCTCAACGAGCGTCAACTTGTTGTTCTTGTCCAGCTCCGAACATATGAACTCGACGTGGTCCGCCGTCCGAATATTCTCGGATCCGCCGCGCTTGTGCGCCGTGTCGTCAGGTCCTTCCACGTACCGCCGGATCCAAGTCTTCGCGTTGTCAGGAGGGACCTTCAGCGCCAAAGCGAGCGCCTTCCAATCACCTCTCTCTCGCGCGCAGTCGACGACACGCTGACGGGTCTCCGCGCTGTACTTGCGCTTCTTGGGCGCCGGCGTTGACGGCGGCGGCTCGGCGGGTGACGGTGGGTCTCCATCCTGGCTTGAAATCGAGAATGACGGCGAACCCATCTCAATAAAAATTCTCGACTGTTGGCGGCCACGAATAATTTACCTTTATCATATTATACACTCACAAAATATAAAAAACTCGAGGTCATTGGGTGCAATTCACTGCACGGGGAGTGCAAGCCATTGCACGGGGGTGCAAACCATTGCGGGAACAGTGCAAACGAGTGAAAAGAGGTGTACAGTATAGTACAGCACATGGGTCCACCTCACGGAGAAGCTGGGCACTAACCAGTCGTAGGTCCACTCCATCCACGGTTGCTCATTATCGACTGTCCCCTCGACTACCCAAGCAGCCGTACGCCCAAACTTCAAAGCTCTTTCGCGCAGAACGATAGCGTTCCAGTCGTTCAAGTCCTTGGTCAACATCACGCACATCGGCACGGCTACCGCCGTTCTCTCTATCGACGGCGTCAACTTCCTCCTCGACCCTACGATGGACAGCGCCGACGACTTTCTGATTAACCCCGTGAAGACCGGTGGCGAGCGTGCTTTCCTGACCAAGACGGAGGACCCTGCGCTGACCATCGACCAGCTCCCAGTCATCGACGCTGTGCTACTCAGCCACGAAGACCATGAAGATAATCTCGATGAGACCGGCCGCACACTCCTTAACGGCCGACACGTGCTCACAACCATGGACGGCGCCAAGAACCTCGCGTCGCGTCGAGGCGTCCAGGGACAGGCTCCATGGCAGTCGACCACGCTGCACCTCTAGGACAAGCAGTTCAAGTTCACGGCCACGCCCACGGTCCACGTTCCGAGTAACGAGTGTACGGGCTTTGTGATTGAGACGCCAGCGTTCGGAGTCAACGAGACCGACGGGCTCCCCAACGTCATCTACATCTCGGGCGACACTGTACATTCCGGAGCTGGCTGACACGTTGTCCCGCAAGTACCACATCATACTGGCTGTGATGAACCTGGGCAAGGCGATGGTCCCGACGCCGACCAGCCCTCTTCAGATCACCAGGGGCGGCGAGCAGGCGGCGCGGCTGGCGCACGAGATCGGCGCCGAGAAGATGGTGCCGCTGCACTTCAAGTCGTGGAAGCACTTCACGTAGTTTGGAGACGGCGTGCTCACGGAGCTGGACGCGGACGCGACGGTCAAGGACAAGTTGGCGAGGGTCGAGCCGGGCGTGGATACCAAGCTGCTGTAGATGAGTCGTGAGTAGTTCCAGAACGACCAGGCGTTGAGTTGAAAGTATCGTATCGCTCGCATAGCAACCAATGGAGACGCCCTTACTCTTCTCGAACGAGTGAGTTATTACCGTACCGAAGCGGGACATTGCGGCAAGTACATCAGCTCTATTGCTGTGTACTCTATTAATAATGTATCTCACTATTAGAAGGTAGGTACGTTGTAGGCACATGAATTCAGCCAACCACGTCGTTCCTTCTACCTTCTAGCCGTGAGGTGGTGTCCGGCTGGCTTACCAGCATTAAAAAACATTTTTAACCAATCGTAAGCACCGATAAATATTTTTGGCCAACCGCATAGTATGATTCGAAAATATTTGTCTAAATTTTGACCAATGATTATCATATATAATTGTAAAAATAGAAAATAAACAAATTTTCTACCAATCACAGCGTATCAATAGGAAATATATCGGTAAAATTTAGCCAATCACATTCGCATCCGGGTGAGTAAATTACACAAGCATCCACAGGCTGCTGTGCGTTTGAGCAATATGGCGAGGGCGGGAATGCGCGCGGCCGCCACGCTCTACTTAGAGGCTGTGGCTCTGAGCCGCGGGTTGGAGGACACTAGCGAGGAGGGGAGAGCGAGTACGAGTAGGATGGCGCTCGCTTTCTCTCGCTGGTGTCCAACTCGCGCTATTTGCAACGTTCGCACGTCGTAAAGGTCGACCAATGGACGCCTGGCCGCATATTTGCGCTAGATCTTCAACGAGCTCGTCGAGAGTTTCGTGTAAGCGTCCCCAGTTTTCTTTTCATCTTAGAGCAAGTACAAGGCCACGAGACATTCCAACGCGCGACAGGAAAGCAGCCGCAGGTCCCTGTCCAACTACAGCTCGAAGTCTTCCTCAACTCGCTCCATGGCGTCACCTATCACACAATTACGCAACATTTCGGCGTTGGAGAAGGTAAATTCTTGTCAAATTGCTATCAATCCTTTCTTGCGCCACTGTTCATAATGACTAAACTGTATGGTTTTCTGTTGCAATGGTTTGTTGTCTTAAGGTTCTGTTCGCAAGTATTGCAACCGCGTGTTGGCAGCTCTGCTTTCTGTGGAAAGCAAGTTTGTTCGTTGACCCAGTTCGTCTGAGAAGGCGTCGATTAGCGCCCATGTCAAAGCAATGGCTGGGTTCAAAAACGCAGTCGGTTTCGCCGACGGCACGACGTTCAAGTTGAAGTACGCCCCGCCGATCGACTAGGAGTGCTACTTTTCGAGGAGGTCCGATTATTGCTTCAACGCCCAGATCGTGTGCGACCACAGGCATCAGGTCATCTACTACCAGGTATGACGCGCTACAGTTTGTGAAAAGGCAAAATGGGCTGCCTAATGGAGTCTAGCACTGCTTACTCGGTCTAATTGTTTGCAATAGATTGGCCTCCCGGGTTCAGTTCACGACAAGCGCGCGCTATCGTTGACGGCAATGGCCAAGAACCCGGGCTCGTTTTTCCGGCCGGGCGAGTACCTTCTCGGTAATAACGCGTATGGGATGTCGTTCCCTTTTGTCGTCACTCCGTACAAGCGACCCGCTGCTCTGGAGCTCAGAAACGCGGAGTTTAACGGTTTGTTGGCGAAGGTGAGGATCGTCATTGATCATTGTATTGGTATTCTGAAAGGGCGATTCCCAATCTTAGGCGAGTCTAGAACTAGATTGGGAGATGACGCTGTCGTCATTCGCTTTTGCATGGTGCAGCGGGCCTGCTTTATTTTGCATAATGTGTGTGTCGAGCAGAAAGAAGAGCCTCTCAATCAAGTGCTGTGTGATAACAATGACTCCGACTCTGACGATGATGTGCAACTGGGTTACAATCCAGATGAGCACTTCACGTCCGGCGAGCTCCGTGTTGTTGTTCAGAATGTCAAGTAGGTCTGAGCTAATCCCAATGCAAGCGCGCAACGATCAACAGTTAATGTAGCCGAGCGAAGGTTTACGCTCGGTTAGAAAGCTTACACAGGCGCTGTGTAGGAAGCGAGACTCTTTAGTACTAAGCTGTACGAATTTCGTACAGATTTGCAGGAAAGAAGAGTCTTAACTTGGTGGTAAAATGAGAACTGAATTGTTAATCTTAAGTCTCGTCTGGCTCTGCCAGACGAGTGCAAGGTCCCTAACCTCTACTATCCTATATATGCATTCTGGGAGATACCCCACGGTCGGACGTGAGAGTCCCACACGTAAGAAAGAACTGTGATTGGTAGAAATCCACGAATTTCTACCAATGAGAAACTGGAAAGGAGACGGACAGCCGGTGGGTGGCTGTCCGACAATACAAGGACTTAGTGTGTACACAAATTCTGTCAGGGGCCGAACCGAACGTTAGTGTGGACACGCTAACGTCCAAAGAGTACAGTATCGTGCTGTACTTGGCGGCGTACCCCGGGTACGCCGCGTGTAACCCTGTTACACCGCCGGCGCCCGTGTTGCTCGAGAGTGGTTCGTGTCGGCAAACGGGCGGAAGAGTGGAGCGAATGGTTGGGAACGTTCGTGGGCGGCGCCCGATTCGTTTGTATTTTGGGCCAATCAGCACGTAGCTTCGTACCTTCAGACTATCTATAGCCATTTTCGCTGCAGGTAAACGTGTGAAAAAAGAGGCGCTGTAGGTATCCTGAAGGTATCCTCTGATTGGCTAGATCTACCTACAGATTGGTACCTACAGAATACCTACGAACCGTGAGATACACTACACATTTTCCAGTCCATTTTCGGAAAAAGCAATCGAAATTCGTTAAGAGCAAATCCGAATTCATCAAGGCCAGATCCATATTCGTAAAAACCGTTAAAAACAAACAACTGCCAAAATAAATAAACCAAAGAAAAAAACATAAAAGCGGCAGCCGAGACGTATCGATCACACACTAACGGGCATGTTCTGCAAGGCAATAACTATGATATGGAAGCAAAGCGTGTGGCGGTAAAACATGCGGCAATTCTCGCCAGTTGCCGCACGAAGGAGGTAGGTGTCAGCCACTGCACGAAGAAATGGCTGTCGATGCGCCTTTATTGTCGCCCCTTCGGGGACAGCGATAATCTTCATCATTTGGTCGTGCAAATAGGCCTTGACAGCTGTCTTAAAGGCAGAGAACACGCTCTCAATGGGATTGAGCATAGGAGAGTTTGGGCCGAGGCGTAAAAGCGTGGCGCCTGTGAACTCATCCTCACCGAACACCTGCTCTGCGCGTGAATGGTATGGCGCATTGTCGGTGACGAGCACGGTGTTCGTCAGGTCGCGCGTCGGGTCCTGCATGACCTGGCGGAGCGCGTTGCGGATGAACTCGTTCGTGTTCTCCTACTGGTTCGCGCCAAAGCGCGTCTCGTAGTACATGAAGCCGTCGATGCCGATGCACGCCGTCACGTGCATGTTCTGCCGCCGCCCGCGAACACCTTCTTGACAGCGCGCTGCCCGCGGCGGCTGCGGCTCCTCGTCCGTGTCGCCCACAAGTTAATGTTTGTCTCGCCCATGTACAGGATCACCTTGCCCATGACGTGATAGTCCTGCAGCCGGACGAGAAAGTCGCGGCGCTTTTCTTTGTTGACAGGCGTATTCATGTACTGCGGCCCTTTGTGCAACTGCTTCAACGTGAAGCACTCCGCGTCCACGTGGATCTTGATGGTCTGCGGGACCACCGAAATGTCAGCCTGGCGCTCCAGACGGTCCGTCAGCTGCTGGAAAGTCAAATCAGGATCGTCGCTTATCTGGCCCAGCAAAAAGTCGACGTGATCAGCGGTCATCTTGGCTGTGGTGCAACCACTACGTGAACACTCCTGCAGGAGCTCAGGGTGGGCGGTGAACCGCCTAACCCAGTCCTTGGCGGTGTTGTACTTGACGCTGAGGCGGAGAACAACCTGCTCCCACAACGCGCCGGTCCGCGCGGCACTGACGACACACAGCTTGGTCTCGAGCGTGTAGCGGTTGTACTTGGTGGGCGTTGCGAGCCGTTGAGGAGGTGAAGGATAAAATGAAAGTGAGGGCAGAGCGCACGGGAGCCACAGCGGCAGAACGATGCAAGGGCAGCCTGCTTGTGCATTCAGAGAATTGTAGTGGGCGGGAAACCAAAGAGAAGAAGACGGGAGTCGCTGAGATTGGCGGAATTTTGATGCACCCGATCCTTATTGGCAAACGGCGCCGAGCAGCTTTGACCATTGGCGGAATCGATCGGAAGGCCGCGATCTCGTCTGCGGGCCCAACAAAACCTCCATTTGTTTATAATTCGGTCCAAGCTTGCAGCATATCAAGCTGTAAAGGTCTATACGAATATGGATTTGCTCTTGATGAATTCGGATTTGCTCTTAACGAATTTTGATTGCTCCTTACGAAACTGGACTGGAAATGGTGTAATACAGTGCGCGCCAATGAAACGTGATAATGGCCGGTCGGTCGCATATTTTAGCCTATAATAGGATTTC
>JAADXW010001232.1:0-10966 GCA_023337975.1 Phytopythium ostracodes
GTGATCTTTGCAATCCACTAATACAAATTTCATGACAAAACAACAAGTGGTTGTCTCGAAAGCGCATTTTTTGTAAATCATCGAAAAAAATCTACTAATTCGGTCGTTTACCTTAAAGCATGGCGTGTCTTTGACGAATTTCAGCCAATTCTACCGGCTGTGCATATTCTGCTCACTTTTTCTCTCTTTTTGGCGATGGTTTTTTATCTCTGCAAAACTTGTATATGTCTAACCCAAACTAATTTTAATCTTTATTTAGTCTGGGTCAGACCAATTGCAATACTAGGGCAAATTAGTATGGGTTCGGATATAGTCTGGGCCAGACTAACTTGCATAATTTGGTGTTCAAAAATTAATTTAAATTAGTCTGGCCCAGACTATTTCTACTGGTTTCTGTAGGGATGCGCAGCACATCGCGGCAAAAACCTTTGAAATTATGTAAAAAACATTTATATTATATAATAGAGGGGCACACCAGCTGGAAGCCATTTGCACAACCTGAATTAATTAATTATAGAATTTGAAAGGCTTCGCTATGCACGCTGCTGCGATTGTGTTCAGAAGGGTCAGTTTTAGCGATGGGTTACTGAGTTTTACTCCTCCCTGAAAACGCTTTGTGTGATGCTGCTTTTTCTGCTGTTCTCTTCGCTGTGGTAAAGCGGCAGTACCTGTCGCGTCGGTTTCTCGCCATGTTCGCCCATGCCCCCTTCGTCTCATGGACCATCTCCAAAGAAAACGCGCTCGAACCTCATAATTGGACGCGGTCTAGGTGTTTGTGTCAATTTTAGTAAAACGTCGCTTACGCCATGAACTGTTCACTGAAACTTGTTCTAACCAATTCTAACATTAACCGGTACAAATCGTAACGGGTAGTTAAAAGAGAGCGCTCTAATCAGTGCATCACTGTACGCTCCAAGCTCGCGCGCGCGGGTTGGAGGGCTGCGGCGAAACGAGTGCGCAAAGCAACAAGGAAAAAGTAAGCGGCAACACAAGTACCGTCCGGAGAAAGGCCGCGCTCGATCGGTCCATCGACTGCCGCCACTCTTCCTCGGTCGCCTTCCGCCGCTCCACCGACGCTTCCGCGTACTCTTTCTTGCGTGCGAGGCGCTTGCTCAGTGTGCCTTTCTTGCTTCTGGCGGGCTCGGCGCGGGTCATCGTCCGACGAGGCGCTGTTAAACGCTCGGAAACCCGAAAGATCCCGGCCCCTTCACGCGTCTGAAGCGCACGATTCCTCGGGGAACTACACAACGGTGGACGCGTCTTTAACAAGGCGGTTGGACGCGTTGCTGGTGCTGGTGCTGGTGCTGCGGTCGTACGCTGCACTCGAGAGCGACCGATGGAGACGTTTGGCAAGAACATTCTGCTGGTGCGTTTGCCACGAACTATACAGTGCTTTGGACGACGGAGAGAGGAATTATTAACGTGCAGTTTGTGGGTGCGACTGATGTCTGCAGGCGGGCGAGCTGATCGCGGACCGCTGGAAGATCGGCGAGAAGATCGGCGAGGTACCTGGTGCTAACGCTGACGTCGGCGATTGCTTCCACCTTGTTCACAAGTCTGCGTTGACGCGGTATTGATGTGACAGGGAACATTTAGCCAGATCTACTCGGCCTACTCGATCGAGGACGGCAGCCGCGTTGCCGTGAAGGTCGAGGCGCCAAGCTCGCTCAAGCCCGTACTTGAATGGGAAAGCCTCATCCTCAAAAGCCTGCAGGACTGCCCACACGTCTGTCGATACTACTATCACGGGTAGGCCACTGCTGCAGTGCTTGTTTTTCTCGGGGTTTCCGATCGATCGCTGGCCGCGTACGGCATTGTGTCCTCGTTTTCTGACTGCGGTGTGGTGTGAATCGTTATATGCAACCCACAGCAAGCATGCCGAGGGCACGGTGCTCGTGATGGAGCTGCTTGGAGAGAGCATGTCGATGCTTCGTCAAACGCCCGAGGCAATGCATGGCGTGCCTATCTCGCGCTGCGTGTCGGTCGGCTTGGAGGTACCGCCGAAGCTACATTTCAGCCTTATCAGTGTCTGGAAGTATCACTCACTCCACTACCCTGTTTGTTTCTCATCTAGATGCTGGACTGCATCGAAGCGTTCCACCGGCACGGGTACGTGCACCGCGACATCAAGGCGTCCAACTTTGCACTCAGCCGAGTGGATAAGCCAACGAGGCCGCAGCGGTACTACATCATCGACTTTGGGCTGTCGCGGCAACACCTGAATGAGAACAAGGTGGTGATCCCGGCGCGCACAAGCGCGGAGTTCCGTGGCACATCAATGTACGCATCGCTCAGCTCCCACCGCCGACAGGAGCTCGGCCCGAAGGACGACCTGTGGTCATGGTTCTACCTCGTGATGGACTTCATGCGCGGCGAGTTGCCCTGGGCCGCTGACGCGCAGCTCAAAAACCGCTCGATCGTGCTGGGCCTCAAGGAGTACTACACAGAACAAAAGCCTGGGCTGCTAGTCGAAGGCCTGCAGGGCGCGCCTCACCTGCTCGAGATGATGAAGTACCTCCAGTCACTGAAGTACGAGGACTTCCCTGACTACAAGTACCTCGCGTCGTTGCTCCAGAAAGTGTTGTCCGATTCCACGGAGGAAGACGAGAACGAGCAGGATCAGCAACTGCAGGCTCAGGAAGACAACGAGCAATTGGATCCGGCAAACGTGGCGGCAGACTGTGACGCTCTCAAGTCTGACCGCGAGCGAGCAATGCTTTGGTCCAAGAAAGCGCGTGAAGCGCTGGACGATGTTGTTCCACAGTCAGTCGTCGATGGACTGCTAGAGGTACGCCGCGGTCGTTTGTGGCTGATTTCTCTTGCAAATGGCCGTCGGCAGCCCGCTCACCTTGTGTTATGTTTATCTTCACAGGTTGCAGCCCATTATGATACATTCTTCTGCGTTCCAGACATGGAGCCAAGCGACCGGCTACAGATCCAGGAGGCTGTATTCAAGCTCGAGCAAAAGAAGCGCGCAGCAGTGAACGTGTTTGTGCCGCCTCCGATCCAGAGCTTTGTGAAGCGGCGGCTCACGGAGCAGAAATCTCGCAGTGACGCGCTGCGTCGGCGGCGCGAGCGTGACTTGCAGGTGCGACGCTCATTGGAAATGCAGAATGCGTTTCGATCATCGTCGACTGCACATCACCTCTCCGAGTCGCCGAGCGACAATGCCAGCACTGGTACTCCCCCGTTGGGTACGCCAAAGCAAAGCGGCGCACCTGTTCGCAACGGCGTCGTTCGATCCGACAGCTCGATGGAGATGTCTGACGCAGAAGACACCCCATCGCGAACCGTGAACCCGGCGAACGTGTTCGCGCAGCCACCATCTGCGCACGTCGTGCAGCCGGGACCTCCGCTTCGACCGCCGCCGCCGCCACCGTCGATGCCAGGAGTGCGAGTTGCCGCACCGTGGAACCCAATGTCGCCTCGCCCACCTATTCCTTCCCCCGGCCTGCGTGCGAACGGCGGAGTCGGTATGGTGCTTCCTATGCCACCGCCGTTTGTCCAACAGAATCGTGGTCAACCACCTCCGCCTGGGCCGGGTCACTTCCCGCCGATCCACGTCGCGCCCCCACCTCCCCCTTCACACGCAGCTCATTATGCCAGTCGTGGTCGCTCCGACTCGAATGGCGGGGATCGTTACGGCAACGGTAGTCGAGATGGAAGTGGTCGCGGATCAGGTGGCGCGTATCCTCATCACGGATATGATGAGCGAAGAGATCGCGATGATTCAAACCGCCGCCAAGAGTCAGCGGATGGTCGGGGCATTGGGTCGCGCCGCCCAAGTCGCGATTACGAAGACCGCGGATACTCTTCTCACCGCCCGAGTCATGACGAGAGAGACTCAACTTCTCGTCGACGTCCCAGTCATGACGACCGAGACTACCACCGCCGAGACAAGGACGACATGGACCGCGGAGATAGACACAGCGCGGCGAGGCGTGTGGATCGAGACGACGACGATCGGAAGCATCGCGGTCGTCAAGAGACTCGCAAGCGCTCGCGTTCGCGCTCCTACTCGGGCGACCGAGGTCGTGGCTCGCGTCATCGTCACCGCCGCTCATACTCCGAGTCGGACTCGTCGGCTTCGCGCTCCCGCTCGAGATCTTTCTCGCGGTCTCCATCGCGCTCCAAGTCTCCGGACCACCACATGTCTCGCAACGGAAGGCGCTCCAGCCGTGAGCGTGACCACAAGGACGATGTTTCTCGTTCGCGGTCGGGCCGCCGCCGATCCAGTCGGTCCAGCTCTCGGTCCAGCTCGCGTTCGCAGTCGAGATCGCGCTCGCCTCGCCACCGGCACTCGTCACACCACCGTGACGAGAGGAAGAAGCACCGCTCGGGATCACCCGTGTCGCCCTCGGACCGATCGTCACGCCGCGAGTATCGGCGGTAACAGCACGGTGCTGGCAGGTGAGGGATCGCTGGTCACAGACACAGTCCTCGAGGGCTAGATATGGACGGAAGAGATCGAGATGTAAGGCGTGCGTGCAGGTAGCAGAAAGGTCGTGAAGGAGATTAGCTAGGAGTTGATCCATCCGACACTCATGAGCTCCGCATCGTAAGTTACGATTCGTAGCATCACCATTTTAAAATTTCACCAAGCACTCTCTTATATTATTCAACTTATCATTTCACTGATTTATGTTAATATATACCAGTAGGCGAGCTATATATACATGAAGGTTGCGTGAAGGTCGCGCCAACGATTCAATTTGGTTTGCGCGGGAACTTTTTTTTTGGATTGCGCGCGAGAAAAAGCTGCAAACACTCCATAGTGAACGCCTATCATTTTCTTAAACGAGCTTCTTCTCCCTCACCCCCTCACCAGATGCTCATGGCGCCGTCGACGACGCTGCTCAAGCTCGCGAGCGTGAGCCCCACGACCGCCGAGACGGACGCGCTGTTCGAGTTCGACGCGCCGCAGCTGTACGTAGACCTGCGCGCCGCCAGCGCTTACGTGGACGCGCGCGGCGCCCGCGACCCGTGGTTCGACGAGCTGCACGAGCAGCACAGCCGGCCAAGCGCCGAGCTGGCGCGTGAGCTCGCGACCGCGCTGGACCGGCGGCACCAGCAGCAGAAGAAGAAGGACAAGGAGCAGGAAAAGAGCCAGCAGCGGCGGCAGCTCTCGCCCGGGTCCGAGAAGGAGAACCGCGGCGAGCGCAAGCCCTCCGAACGGTACCGTCGACTGTCGCATGATGGTTATCAAAGCTCGAACGAGCTTGTCTAATGAGTATGACTGCATGCTGTTGCTACGCAGGATGTCGGCCCGGAGGAAGTTCCTGTCGTTGCGGGAGGCGCGCGCGACGCAGGAACCCTTCCAGGTGGGCAAGAGCAAGGCGCCGATCAAGTCGGTGGCCGTGCCATCGAACCTCTATAAGCGCAAGGACGCCGCGTGCAACGGTAATGGCAGTGATAGTAATCTTCTGAGCGACGCTGACCCTGCGGCGACGCCCAAGCGACGGCGGCCGCTAGGCACGCTCAACAACACCAAGTCGAAGAAGACCGTAGGAGGCTCAGCAGCAAGCACGTCGAGTCAAAAACCGACCGGTAGAACGACCACGCGGTCCCAACAGCAGCAGAAGAAGCCGCAGCTCAAGCGTCCACGGCCTGGAGGCGCGTCCACGCCGGCCGAGACGAACATGCGGGACCTGAAGGAGCTGCTGGCGAGGCACAACAAGAAGTTTAAGACGGCGCACCACACGTACGAGCCGCCGCAGCACTCGGTGCGTGACGTCAAGATGGTGCGTTCCAACCTGTAGATCGTCCATACCTGTCCCTCTGGCGTGGTGCTGATCACTCTCTCTCGTCCTCTTTTTCTAGTGGGAGCGCGAGACCAAGCAGTCGTTCTACGCGCTGAGCGTCGAAGAGCGACACCGCGCGAACGAAGAGATCGCTCGATGGCTGAAAGAGCGGCGCGAGGCCAAACTCGACCGCGTCGACGCGCGGTAGGTAAACGAGCGAGCGCGGTATCAACTCGGTATCGTATCCCTCCCATCAATTATAGCATTTTATCTTCACACCAGCGTCGCTCCGTGCGCAGTATCTCTTCGTCTCGCTGTGCTATGAGCTGGGGGCGTACAGTCGCCGCGAAAACTTGATGACGACGGGCAGCGAGGCCTTGCGCAGGATCTTCTCGCGGCCAACCGAGTTGTCGATCCACTGGAGCAGCGCCGAGACCTGCCGCTCGGGCGTCTCGAACTCGACTTTGGAGCCGAACAGCTCGATCGCGACGCGCGCCAGCACGAGCAGGAACGCAGCCTTCTTGAGCGTCTCCGCGTCCGCGGCAAACGGTACCTTCTTCTGCATGGAGAAGTACGTCTTGACGTAGCCTGCAACCTCCGAGTACAGGTGTCTGAGGCTGATGCGGTCCATGAAGGACGGGATGACCTCGAAGTCCATGGCGAAGTTGAGAACGAGCTCAAAGCCGAGCCCGAAGAGCTCGTCCTTGGGCGCCGATGCGTGGTGGAGCGACCCGTAGAACTCGAAGATGGCGATCAGCGGCCTCTGCTCGCGGCTCAGGACGCCGTGCATCTCAAGCATGGAGTACACCACATCTTCGCGCTTCCGCTTGGCCGCCGCGCCGTCGCCACTGCTGCTGTTGTTGTTGTTGCTCGAGTGGTATCGGATCTCGGACGTGTCCCCGTCGAACGCGAGCTGCTGGTGGTCGTTGCCGCGGCCAATATGAAGCGCCAAGCCGCTCAGAATCGCTCGAACGACCGAGGTGCAACCGGAAGTCTGCACTCCGCCGTTTGTTGGACTCAAGCACATCGACATGGACCGGTTCAGCGTGCTTCCAGACGCGTTATTGCCCATTGACGCCGCGGTATTGGAACAGATACTGCGGGTGCGGAACTGCCGGTGATACGGGAGCAGATATAGCGAAGCAACGTTCTGCAGTACCCGCAGCAGGTCGAGTCGCGGGAAGCGCTTCATGCCGACGATCGTCACAGCCTCGTTGAACGCTGCCTGGTCGAAGAACCGGTATTTGCGAACGTCGACTCGTGCGGGGGGCGCAGCAACCTGTCCGAACGCGTAGTCCTTGCGCACGAGCGTCTTCTTGAGATTCTCGTTCGACTGGGCCAGCACCTTGGCCAGGATCACGTCCACGTCGGCGGCAAGTACGGCTGGCGGCTGCGCGAGCCCGCTCTCGAGGAAGAAGCGCCGCACCGTGGCAACATGCACTCCGTCGCCTTCCGCCGACGAATCGAACAGTTCGTACACACTCTGCAGGCAGCGTTCTGTCCCTCAGCACGACGCGAAGTCAGTCTCGTGGGTCAAAAGCAAGGTGGGCACAACCAAGAACGTACCGATCTCGTCTCGGTTGATACTCTTTGGGTTGGGCGGACTAACCCAATCATCGCTTGCGAGGCTCTCCAATGTGTTGGGACAATACTGAGTTGAAGACGACAAACCGTTCGAGCTCGATCTATCGACCGCTCTGGGGACCTTGAGAGCGCCGCTGTTGTTGTTGACACTCAAACGTGGAGAGGTCCCAAGCGTGCCATGTCGACTTGTGGACAGCGATGCAGACCCAGGACGCAGCAGCACTTCACTGAAAACGCGCGGCTTCCTCGCGTCCACGTCTTCTTCCCGCATGGCAAGCGCCTCCCTGCCTTCTCGTCGACACTCTTCGAGCTGGCGTAGCAGCTCCACCTGCCAAAGACAACAACATGTCAGCTCCAAGAACAACCTTCGATCGCCCTTGCCTCGTGGTCGCGTACCTTTTCCTGCTTGGTCAGCTGAAGCGCAAGGATGGCTTCGTCACGCTCGATCTCGAGTCGCTGCTTCACCTGCTTGATATCCGTCGCCCGGGACTGGTAGTCCATTCGCAGCTTCTCCTTCTCCAGCAGTTCGCGCGATGCGCTGTTGCGCTGGGAGTTGAGCACCTTGATTTCATGCGCGGCTTCGTGCAGCGTCAGCGACATGCGCTCCGACTGCGTAGCCTCGGCAAGACGCAGCTCGTGCTCCACCTGGTATTGCTTCTTCATGGAGGTGAGCTCACTCTCAAGCGATCGCATGCGGTCGAGAACTTGCTGATGCACCTGCGACTGATGTTGCAGCCGACCGCTCTGGATGGACAACAGGTTGGACTGATCATTGGCGCGGCGCTGGAGGATGTGAAAGTTGTCCTTGAGCACGTTGTATGAGGCGAGGAGTCTCTCGTAGTCTCTCGAGATGTTTTCACATCGATCTTGCCATTGCGTCGACGTGGACGCGTCGCTTATGATACGCTGCTGGAGCTCCTTCGTGGAGAAAAGCTTGTCGTCGATCCGTCGGATGGAAGAAAACGACGATGAAGAGGACCTCGGGGACGGTACTGAAGTCTCGGGCGAACTTCTTGGCGTGTCGGCGCGGTCAGAAGTCGTGCTCTCGAACGCGTCAGCAGCACCCGCGGTGTCAATTGTTGTCGGCGTTCGCATGATGGCTTCTGCTTCGTTCAGAAACTGCTCATAAAACCCCAAGCCGTCCGAAGATAGTGGCGATGGCAGCAATGACACCGAGCCAGTACCCGCCACATTAGCCGAGAGATTGATGTTTGCTCGAGAAGACGCGCCAGGGCTTTGACTAGGGTGGTGGCGGAGATCGCCGCCTGTTATCGGGCACTCGTTGTCGTCGTTGCTGTCGATAGGTGCGACCGACTCCGACATGCTGTGCTTGGACCGGTCGTCGTCGTCTGGAGGGAGAAGCAACCGAGTTTGGGGAGGAGTGGAGCTCAAGACGTGGTCCGATTTCTCAGCCGCTTCGCTTGCCTTGAGCAGAGCCTCCACGAGCCCCACCACTCGCAAACCTCGTGAATTGACTCGGGTTGGGCTCGACGCGCCGAGCTTTTCTCGCACAGCCTCCCGCTTGGAACTACAAAGTAATAGTCAGCAACCATACCAGAGTTGAGATTGGCTGCTCAGCGTCTCGTACCGGGCTTGGTCGCTCTCGGTCGACTTAAGACCCTGCCTCAGCGCGTCCGTGCTCCTGAGGTCGGCCACGATAACAGTCAATATGCCGGTAAGTCCGCGCGCTGCTTCATCGCTCGGTGCGTCCAGCGCAATTTCTGCAAGCTCCCATATGTTAGATGATACTAGAGCGCGCTTTGCACTCGGATGGACGAGCACAAGACTGGAGCTCATGGACATTGAGAGCGTTAGAACACTGTCAAGAACGGGTGGGAAACGATCTCAACTTGTGCTTCTCACCTGTTTAGGAGCTTGACGCCGACCTCCGCAACTTGAACAGCATGTCGGTTGACGACTACGACCGTCATGACAATCGTCGTGACGTCCCCAATTTGCTTTTCGAGCCCTTGGCCGCTTGGTGAGCTCCATCCGGAGTGAGTGCACATGACGGACAGTAAGTCGAGCCCAGTTGCCGCGAGCAGCAGCTCCTTCGGGGCGGCGCGCAGGGCGTTTAAGACAGCGGAGACGCCTTGTGCTCTTGAGATCCGCTCTTTACCGCTCGTGTCTTGTGCCATTTGCTGGAGAAACCTGCAGCCAGCAACCTGGACAGCCGCCTCGCGAGGGTGGAGCTGCATCATCTCGAGACTCGGCGCTACCGCGTCTACTAACTCACACCGTAGCTTCGCGTCTTGCGCTATAATCATCAGTACGTTGAGCACACTAGCGACCGCGATAGCGTCATGGCATTGCTGCGCCGTCGGCTGTAGGGACCGCAAGATTGACGACGCGATGCCGCCACGCACTATCACCTCACGCTCGCGATCCCCTCTGGAGGCGAGCTTCGCAACCACTCGAACGGCAAACACGTACACAGTCGCTAGTTCCTCGCCTGACACTTGAGCCGGCATCACATAGTCTGATGGAAACGACCAGTAGTTTGCGTTGTCGACCACGCTGCGCACGCAAGAGAGCAGCTTGGCGAAGGATGGGTCGCCCGCGCCGAGCTCCCGCGGGTTGAACGACGCCACGAGCACTTCGAGCGTGCGCCAGAGAATGTGCGCCTCCGTCAGGCGCTCGATGTGAGAAACACCGCGCACGTTCAAGGGCGACCCATTGCTCTTCGCTTCGTCGCCGGCGAGTTCGTCCAGTCGATCGAGGAGCACGTCCATTTGCCCGGCGGAACGTGAACAGCGCCGGCTGCGTCCACGCCTACGTCAAGGAGTATGTGAGCGCCCAGAGCACCAGGTACGACGGTCTCACCGGACTGACAGCGCTGCCTTAACGACGCGTCTGCGTTAACGTGCTTCCTACCACCGGCATGTTTGAAATCTAATTCGGGAAAGTGCGCGCCGTTTCGTAAGACGCGGTTGAAGGCACTATATCGGGGTTTTCACATTGGCTCTCATGGCAGTGACTACGGTTCTGGTACAATAGTGTGGTTCATGTTAATTTTGAATATTGCTGATCATCACAAATGGCATAACATTTTGAATACTGTAAATTTATAATAGAGAGATTAAGGCGCACTTAGCATTTGTGATTTAGAATAATACGTACTAAGGGCATCTCCAACGGTGCCTGTTCAACGGCACGGTAAAGGGATTTACCGAGAAAATGTGCATTTTTGGTAATTTATTCTCCCACCTGTCTCCGATAAACGGTAAATCTGCAAGCAATCCAGTAAAATGTAGCGTTGGCATGGCATATCTGCCGAATATACCGCGGCTCCGACAAACAAGCCCCTTACTAAAGCCAAGGTATTTCCGAGCAAAAGAAAGGCAATAGGGAAAGGGGAAGACGAAATTAGATTTATAGTGCTGAAACCAAGGATAGCGTGGTGGTTTACCGGGAATGGGTGGGAATGTCACCGACAAAAGTGAAATTAATTATACTGGGGCCGTATTTTGCACTGCAAATGGCGATTTACTGGTGCCGCTTACCGTAAAACCGAATATGTATCCGACACCAATGTGCCGGAAGGGGTAGGTGTGTGGCGTTGAAAAATAACAGGCACTAGCAGAAAGAGGTAAATTACAAGCCGTTTGAAAAAGCTGTCCGGACGCTGGTATGGCCGACTA
>JAADXW010001233.1:0-10958 GCA_023337975.1 Phytopythium ostracodes
CCAAGGCGGTCGTCAGCAACGTTCGACGCCTAGTGCGGAGGCTCTGCGACCAATCAACGAGACCGTGCCGGAGCGCCAGCGGTCCAAATCGGGCGACAAGAGCTTGCGACCTCGCGCAGCCGCTGCTACCAAGCCGATGTGACACATATAGACGCGGACACGACCGCCACGGCGACACGCTTCCGCTCCGTCGCACTGAAGCGACTGTAAATTCTCAAACCTGCCATGCCAGCATCACCACTACTCGCAGCGGCTTGGCCCGTATCACTGAGCGCAAAGACGTCGAGATCAAACGGCACTGCTCCCACCACCAACACGAGCGCGCCAAACGCCAAGATCGCCGTTGGCAATCGAATAATGCCCCGCGTTGCTCGAGAGGCTCGACGACGCACTGGTGAACGGCCGAACCTGGCCGATTGGGACGCGCGAGAGCGTCCATGCATACTGTGTTCTACATACTGCATACTGCATTCTGAATTTCGTATGCTTCACACTGCATTCTGCATCTGCATTCTGCATCTTGCTTGCTTGAATATCTGCATATCCTGCATGTTCGACTAGCTCTGCATTTTGATACATGCGTCGTCAAACACCGCGATCAAAGTTAGTGAATCAACACACAACAAAAGTATTACACAAATGATGAAAAGCTCACCGTATGCGTTTCCTCTCGCTCTCGTCTCGTGCTTGCCGGAATGTCTGCACGTGCACCAGTGTCAATGCTACTTTATTACTCTTACCGACTGCGGCTCGCACTTTCTTCTCGTCGTCGATCCGTGTGACGCCCCCGACTTGAGCTGTGTCTTCGTCGTCGTCGGCGCGGGCTTTTACTTCGACTGGGGCTGTGACGCCTGCGCCTAGTGCGGCTTCTGCTTCTGCTTCGATTTCTCGTGCGGCTAGACTGACGGTATCGTCGTCCACTACGGCTTCTACTCCTGCTCCGGTACGACGGCGGTAAACGGCGATACCCCCGCGCACGCGACCCATCGCGCCGCGTACCAGGGCTGACACTGTCGCGATCACGTCGGTATCGCCGCCGCCGCGAGCTGGTAGGGCTCTGTCGCGTCTGCTGGCTCTCGCCGCGCTCTTCACGCCTTGAACGATGCTCAAACGGGGCCTCCGACGCTTTACGGCTCTGTAGTTCCTTGTCGCTCGTCCTATCAGTCGACGCAGTACGCGCGCTCTTGTCGCCAGCCTCGCTCTTGGCTTGCTTCTTCTCGCCGGCCATCTGAACACGCACCGCCTTGCCCAGGATCTCCACCCCGCCACTGCTATTGCACGCCTCGACGGCCCGCAGCGCGTCTCCGCGCTTGGCGAACTGCACGAACGCGAACCCCGGCGGCTGTCCAAATGACACAAAGCACAGCGTCAACACACCACACAAGGCCTACATGCGTGACGCATCACTTGGGTCGTACCCTGCGCGCGATCCAGATGTTGTGGATGACGCCGAACGCCGCGAACTGCGACTGAAGGTGAGTCTCCTTGGCCTTGGGCAGCAGGTTTCCCACGTACACACGGTTCGAGTCGTCCGCGACGGCGGCGGCGTCGTCGTCCGCCGGCTCCGCATCTGCTCCGTTCCTCATGCTGCTCAGCTCGGTTTGGGCGTCGGTGGGCGGCGGAAATCGACGCTGCTCGCGCTCTGATTGGCTGATATTCGCAATATCGGCACTGCTGTAAGGATCGTAATAATTAATACTTGACGTGATCGTACCTTTAACACTGTCTGAATTGATGAATTCGTGTTTGTGTCAACAATCATTGAGCCTGGGTTTTACAGTCTTGAAGTCATTAAAGCGAGAGGTAACCTGCCCAACAGTCGTGGTCCGACCCCAGAAACGCAATCTTTCCACCAACGGCGGACCGACTCTTTAACTTTGCGGTTTCTATGGGTTAAAGTATACTACTTCAATCCTGCGGCCGTGTCCAATATTCGAGAAGTCGTCGTCTCGATACGAGAACCGCTTAAGGTGGGCGCTGCAGGAAAAATGCGGAGGAACCGCGGAAAAAACGGCGGCGCTGGCGTATGCGTATGGGGCGCGGGCTCTGTCGCCAGCAGCGCGCTCGACGGCGTGGCGGCGCTCAGTTGCGCTCGCCGTTTCCGCTTCCATTTTCTTTTCCATTATGCTCAAGAGGGCGAGCTGCGGCCGGATTGAAGCGGCAGCGGCCGTCATGAGCGGACGGACGGGATCAGGCGGCGCTCTTTCTGCCCGCATTCCCCAACTTGCGCCCTCCCTCGAGAATCCGTTCGGCCCGCGTACTGATTGGGCTCCTCTGTGGTGGGCGATGGTGCACGCGGGCGGCATGCACGCGATCTGCGGCGTGGCCGGGTGCCTGCTGCTCTTCCTTCGGCCACTGCTGTGCGTCTTCACGCGCACCGAGCTGGCGCTGCTGCTCGCGGGCGCCTACGGGTACGACCAGTGGCAGGTGCTGGTGGGCGAGCGCGACGCGAGTTCTGACGCGCGCGCCAGGAAAAGGCCGCTCACGGTCGTGTCCGTCACGCGCGAGGGCAAGATGACGCTGCTGCAGGGTGACCTCAAGCTGGGCGACTGGCGCAAGAGCGAGAGCGACGCCGACTCGGTCGGCACCGTGTCCACTGTCGACGACTCGGACGTGTCGCTGCTGTCGCTGTCGGAGCGCTCGACCATGGGCGATGACAAGAGCCTCCACCAGTACGACGACGACGACGCGAGCGACCGGCTCAGCGTTGGCTCCTCCTCGGTCGTCCACGCCGACGACGGGCGCGCGCTGTTCGTCACCTCCAGCATCTGCATGTCGCGCAACTCGATCGACCACCTGCGCGACATCGTGTTCGACCACGCGCGCGGCCACCTCGAGCTGCGCCAGGACGCCGTGTACGTCTACTATTGGACCTTGAACTGTTTATCGGCGCTGTCACTCACGTTCTCGCGTTCACGCTGCAGGTTCCACCTGATCCGGCACTGGACCGAGTGCTCGGTGCACCTGTCGGTGCGCTCGGGCCACCTCCACGTGCACCACAAGAAGAGCAAGAACCGCTACCAGCGCCTGCAGCTCGCCGACTTCACCGGCGCGATCGTGCACCGCCGGCGCAAGACGGACTTCAAGGTGCGTTCGGTTGATCGAAAGCGGTACTGTAGCTAGTAGTATCATTTGGATAGCTGTAACCGCGTCCATGATCGTGACAGGTCACGTTCTACGGGCACAAGTCACTCCGGTTTCGCGCGCTGACGGCGGCGGACGCCGAACTCTGGGTCAAGGCGCTCGAGTACGCCAAGGAGTTCACGTGGCACCTGTGGGCCGCGTAAGGTGTGCGTGTGACGGAACCCCCTCCACCGCTCATCCTTGTCATCCCGTGTGTCTGTCTGGTCCGTCCGTCCGCCCTGCACGGGTTAACTAACTCCATAATTTATCACTCCATTGACCCTATGAACAATGCCTCAGCACATGCAACTGCTTCCATCGCACATCGCCACGAGTTGGTCTCACTAGTCATCCTATCGTGTCCTTTGAGATATCGACATCTTTTACCATTATACACAGCAACCGACTGACGGCAACCAACTGCCACGTCAAATCGAAGCGACATGAGTTGCAGTGACCAACATTCCGTGGTATACGGAAGACCATCACTCCGACTCCCGGCCTTTCTCGGAAGGGAAAGCATGGAGGAATAGGATCATTTCCGCACTTTCTCGGCGGAAGGGAAGGGAAGAAGAAGGAGAAGAAGAACAAGTAGAAGACGGAGCGAGCGAGATGGTGGACGCGGACGACGCGGCGCTGGCCACGGAGGTAGAGGCGCTGGAGCGCGTGCTGTTCCGGCTCGCGAGCGTGACGGACGAGCGCATGGTCGCGGTGGTGCGCGCGTTGCTGCCGCAGCTGCTGCGGCTGTTCCCCGCGGCGCTAGCCACGCCCGTGCAGCACCAGCTCAAGGACAAGGTGCGCCTGGCTGTATACGTGCCGGTTACGCCTCTATAATGGGGGAGTCTCTGACATGTTTGTGGCAGATCGTGGAGGTGCTCTCGCACATCAAGACACGGCTGCAGGCTGTTCAAGACCCGTCGCTCCCCGTCGTGGACCTGGCCGCGATCCTCGCGGAGACGGATCGATCTGCGTTCGCGTACTCGTTCGCGTTCCTTTTCATAGGTACGACTGAAGAACGTAAGAGCCTGGATTCTACTGTATGAATGAAACTGACATGAGTGCTCGCTTTCTCGGTTGATAGAGATTGGGTTTGCGGCGGCGTCGCGAGAGGACCAAGCCGCCACGCTCGCGCAGATCCTGAAAGTATTGACCAAGTTTCCGACGGCTCAGCACGAAGCATTCTTCCGCCTCGTGCTTCGTGCTCTGCCGATGACTGCCGGCTCCATTTGGCCGGACGCGGGCGGCGCAGCCGATCCCGAGCGCCTGCAAAACCTAGACATCCTCCTCGACTTCCTGCTGGATGTTATCATGTTGCCCGAGCCGCGGATGACGCGTTCATCGCAGCAGCAAATCACGAGAAACAGTCAAGCGGCGGGGAACTCCACGATGTTTGGACTCATGGCACTGCGCCTGGAGAGGTTGCAGCGATGCAACGCGTCCACTCGTCCTCGGGACGAACTGTATGCTCTTCAGCTGAACGCGCTGAAGCTGGTCAAGGAGTTGGGTGTGTCGTCCCGATACAAGCTGCTTCACTACATCGCTGGCAGTGCGTCGTATCACCACGCTGTCAAGTCATTTTGCGAGGAGCAGGTGTCGCGGGTGCTCAAGTACGAAGAAAATGAGCTTGAAGACAGCGCTGCGATGCGGAGTATCATCTCAGTTGTGCTGGGAAGCCAAGTGGCGCAGAGCACCGGACCTTTTACTGGTCGCGACGCGCTATTCCTGTCGAACCGTGCTCGCGCGACTGACGCGAGTATTTTGCAGGCGCTGACGGTGTTGTCGGCGTCAAAAGCAGCAACCAATGCGGTGCCAGCGATGCTGCAGTTGCTGTGCCAGCTCATGTTCGCTGCTGACCCAGCGCGCCCGCAGAATATGACGAACAAGATCAAGCTTGGTGGCGTGCGGCTATGCCAATGGGTGTTCCTTCACTGTGAACGGCCATTCCTGGAAGGTTTCCTCGGTCCCGTCATGTTCCCGACATTCATGCGACTTCTGATGGACCCGCATTTCGACAGTGAAGCATCCGGTGCGGAGTTCGTCCGCGACTTTCGTCAAGGCGTGTACGAAAGCGTCGCGTTGTTGAGTGCTCGTGCTCCAGCGACTGTCGCAGGCTCTGAGCAGGCTTTCCAGACCCTTCTCGTGAAGTGCTTGGCTGAGGAAGGCAAAAGGACTGGCGCCGGTGTGATGGCGCTGAAGGCGTTCACAGCTCTAGCGACCGCCTACTGCTCGGAGAGCGTATCACCGGTCGTACGTCGGAGCGTCACGCAAGAACTCATCGCACTGATGAATGGCTCCAAGTTGTTCGACCCGACTCAACACTATGCGCGTGTGCGAGCTGCCATCGCGACATGGTGTGGCAAACTTCTGGAGACTTCGCCGACCGATGGTGATTTGGAAGAGCAAAAGTTGACAATTCGGTTCGCACTCCTTCGCTTTGAAGCGGACGCAGATGAGCAGACTCGACAAGTGGCTGGCAAAGCACTGTACAAGACTCCGTTGCCTCCGGTTACTGCGCTATCCAACTACCTGCAGACACACTTTCAGCGCAAGGATTTGAAGCAAAGCATGGGGGGAGACATAAGGGCAGTGGAGATGTGTCTGCGATTTTGCATGACGGTGACCCGAGCTACGTACACTGCGCACGATACCAACGCTGCTGAATGCCGGATCATCGTTGAGTACTTTACTCAAACCCTCCTGGACCAGCCCGACCCGGCTCAAATGTCGCCCTCTCTTTGTGAAACCGCGGCGTCGATGCTGGTTGACATGTACTCGCTCGACAGTGACCTGGTAGGGTCGGTGCTGCAGTCTCACGCCCTCGACCTCGTCAAGGTGGCTTCTGCCAGTACCGAACGCGCGTTCCTGATGAACATTGCTGTGCTCGTTGGAGGTGCGGTCAAAGCAAACTCCGAAGCTGGCAATCAGTCGACGGCCGCGGTACAAATCGCGACCGCATTCGATGGCGAAAGTGTACCGGCACAGAACGTGTTGTGTGGTGCTCAGTATCTTCTTGGCAGTGCGCTGGCCAGTCTGACGGGCGACGAGTACTCTCGTCTCTCTGATGACGACAAGACCACCTTGTTTCGAGCATTTCGCGGCATGGTCGACCGGCTTGTCACGACAACTGACGAGGGCTCCGACTTCGTCCACTACCCGCGCAGCGAAGAGGAACAAAACGCGAAGATCGCACTGATTCGCAGCTCTCTCGACGGTGTTCGTTGCGCGGGGGCATTGGCGCAGTATTTCTACTCGGAAACGGGTGACGAGCATCGCGATGGCTGGTGCCAGTTGAAGATAACTGCTTTGCGGCAGTTGCTGCGCGTGATCGAGTGGAACACATCCAACGTCAAAGCTGATGAAAATTTGGCGTCGAAGCTCGCAGCTCTTAAGCGGATCGCGGTCCAAAGCCTTGGCCGCTCGGTTGCGGGGCTTCCCGGTAACGCCATGATGAAGAAGTCAAGTCGCATGCTCGAAGAGTTGGGTGATACGCTGGAGAAAGCTCTTCGCGGCCTTCTTGCTGCAAGCAAAAGTGTCACGGACCCCGAGTTCCAGATTGATGTTGGAGAGGCACTTGTCGCATTGGGCTGGCATGACTCGCACGAGCGTTTCGATGTCGAAGATGTGGCACTGGAGGGCCGATCGTTCGATGCCAACAGAGCGGCTGCGGTATTGTCATTGGTGACGACAGAGCACATGGAGTCCAAGCAGGCCCGCGAACGTCGCAACGCGACCATTTGGCTGCTATGCATTTGCGCGGCTGGACTCCGTCCTACAACTGGCGACGGTGGAACCACGTCTTCTTCCTGGCGAAGTGTGCTGAGCTCGTCATTGTTTTCGGATTCGGTCTTCAAGGTGCACGAGTTTTTCGTCACTATGCTGAACGACAGCAGTGAGACAACCAAGGAGAGTGCCGTCAAGGGGTTGGCGTACTTGCGTCTGCATGCGCCGACCGAGTGGATGGGCGCGCAGTTCAGCGACAGCTTGTTCCGTCGGCTTCGTTGCTTCCGAGCGTTTGACGCCCCATCGTCGACGAGCGCGCTGGATGACGCGAACGACGCGGAAAGCGATAACGGTGCAGGACCGGCGACTCAGCCTACCCCTTCTACAAGCGCGTCATCTTCGTCCGGTGCGGGATCGACCGTGGAAAACGCGGCCTATCGTGAAGTGAGCAACGTTGCTGCCGACGTGGGCGACCCAGAGTTGATGTACGGCCTGCTGTACTTGAGTGCAACGGATCCGCTTTGGAATTCGCTCGAGGTTCCGAAAGACGCTTCGTCGCCGACCGTCTTTTCGTTTGCGGTGACGGATCGCGAGTTCCGCTCGCTGATCATCGCGAACGCCAGCAGCACGAAGGTAAAGACGGGTGGCAACGAGCCAATGTCGGTCAAGTCGCGTGAGTTGAAGCTCTTCCCATGGCTGTATCTGCTCAAGTTCCACGGTAACTCAAAGGTATCGAGCTTAATGGCGAGCCTATGGAAGTTTTTCGCGGAGGGGAATACGCCGAGCTCGGCCATAACAAGTGCTGTCACCCCGCAAGGAGCTGAAGCTACGTCCGTCTCAAGTGGCGGCGCTAAAGACGAGGGTGTCATCACGAGTGAGAAGTCCGTCCTAAAGCAGAACTGGCAGCCAATTCTCCAGTTCGTACTGTCGCGGTTGGAGAACTCGCGCAACTTCAAGTACCGCGAGGCGGCATGCGCAGCGCTCATGGACTTGCTGAACGGAGCAGACTCCGATGATGTGCGTGATGAATTCATGCGTTTGTGGAGAGTGGCGTCGCGTGCAGTGGACGACGTTATGGAGGCTGTGGCACTGGCAGGCATCAAGCTGTACCGATCCCTTGGCGAGCTGTCGCTTCGTATTGCAACCGGCGATAAAGCGTGTCGAGCCCAGCTCCTTGAGTTTCTGGTTCAGGACGGTATCACCGCCAAGAACACGATCTGCCGGACGCTCAGCATCGACGTGCTGCTACGCTTGGTTAAGGCACTCGACGCGAAAGCCATCAAAGACAGCCTCGCGTCACTGATCCCGACGCTTTTGGAGTATCTTTCGTCGCTCGAGATGCCCGAGCTGCAGTACGCGCAGTTCCACGTGGAGAAGAAGGATGAGCTCGAGCGACTGCGCGTGTCCTTGAGCCAGGCTGGGCCGGTGGGGCAGCTGCTCGAACTCGCGACGACGCGATTGAAGGAACTCGCTGGTACTCCCAAGTGTGCTGAGGTCGTAGAGAATCTCACGCGCATTGGCGGCGGGATCTCGAACTTGTTGCAGTTTGGCGTCGGGCTTAATACCCGCGTGGGTACGGCCAACTTCGTCGCGACACTCGCGGTTGAGTTGCCGTTCGAGGTGCGCAAATGTGGAGGCGCTGACGCTCTGTTGCGACGCGTGCTGCTGCCGTTTGTGCGCTCGAAAACGTCGGACGAGAACGAGCGGTATGGCCAAGGGGTGGAATTCGGTGATGCGCTCGCGGATGGGCTAGCAGTGCGCGCCTATTGTCGCGCCGCCGCGTACCTGTGTCCACTTGCGGATGCTGCAACTGTGCGGCTTTACGTGCGCGACGGCATCTTCGCGCGGTCGAGAGTAATGCGCGCGTCAGCATCTCCGTCGGTCCCGTCATTAGGATCAGGCGAGTCGCCGGCTGAAGATATGGACGTGGATGGAGGTGAAGCGAGCGCTATCAAGGATGTCAATGCCGATGAGGAAGAGATGGATGTGACTATTGATTCGGCAGACGACTCCACATCAAGGGCACACAAGAACGCCAAGGACAGAGATGCGTACTACGCGAGCCGCTTCCTGATGATCAGCGCGCTGGCGACCAAGGAGCTCGTGGCAAAAGTCCCGCCCACCACGTCTTCAACCTCTGTGAGCATCCCAAACGAGGACTGGTACTGCGCGTACGTGTTCCCTGCGGTATTCGTCGGCCAATTCGCTGCCGCCGACGCGCTTTCGTCGACATGGCGCGAAGTACTGGACGACCTACCGCCTTCTATCTTGTATGCGCGCGAGTCGGTTGACTCGGCGCTGCTTGCGATCGCGCGGCTGCTCTCTCAGCCCGCATGGGATTCACGTGCACAGGCTGTGCGTGCGCTGACCGCGCTGTTCGCACCGACCTCCACGTATCGCTCCAAGTTGGCGCAGGAGCAGACGCTTCGCATTCGCGGTGACTTGCTCCGCGCTGTGCCAGGCCGCCTGTGGAAGGGCAAAGGCGCCGTCCTAGAGGCGCTGGTGGTCGTTGCTGGTTGTAACGACCAAAAGGACAACGAGACAGAGTTATCAGCACTTCTTCTGGGGGAGTGTGAGCGCGCGTGGCGAGTCCGCGAGCTGGGGTATTTGGAAAGCGCTGTCTCGAGCGTCGGCACGCTGTCATCGCGTTTGCCTGCTGCTCAACGCATTGACAACGCGCTGGAACTGCGTCGACTGCTAGATGAATGGCTTCAAGTGCGGGCAGTGGATGGCCAGGATATCGACGAAGACAAGGCGCCACTGCCGCCTATGCTGATCAAGTGCGTGTTCGAGGCGCTGTGCGTCGCATGGCCGCCTTCGCCGTTGTCTTCTCAATTTGCGAGCGTGTCCGCCAAGATGATGGAGTGGCTGGTGTCCAACATCTCGCGCCCGATTCTCAACGCCTGGAGCGTGCGTCGCGCCGCGTTCGAGTGCCTGGCCGCCGTCATTAGCGCGTCTCCGCCTAGTGCCTTTGTCATCAACACGGAAGGCTCTAGCTCTTCCAACGGGTCGGACCGGATCACGCGGCTCGCCAACACGTGCTGCGGAGACTTTGGCGTGGGCGACGCCAAGTACGCGACCGTGCGCGTGGCTGCGGCCGCAGCGCTGGCTTCGCTACTCAAGCGCTCGACATATCGATCACCCGCCCAGCGCGATAATGAGGACAGCGAGAGTGAAGAGGAAGAGAGGCGGCAGGCAGCGAGTGTCGCGCTCCGACTCGTCGTGGAGCGCGAGAAGGCGGCGGAGGCGCTTGCGACGCTCCAGGGCAGCGAGGAGCCCAGCGAGCAGCAAGCGGCGGCCGGGCTCATGGCCGCGCTCGGCGACATGCAGTAAGGACTCTTTCAGCGAAACATGGTACGCAATGCAGTCACTCGCCTCTTGTAATAACGCTTTTCGCAGCACGAGTCAAGCGTCTTTGGCTGCTTCAACAGCGCGAAGAGCTGGCGCGGTGGGCTACACTACCGCTGTCTTGGCGCTCTGTATGTACGGGTGGTGGTGACCGATGTTCATCTCGTGGTGGCACAACAGGCCGTCGACCCCACCACGCGCCGACCACTAAGAGCCTCCGCCACAGATCACTCATCACCATGGATCCATGCATGACCCCACAATATCCAGGCGTCGATGGCGGCCGATTGATTGTAGGAACGATCCGCTCGGAGCCGAAATCATCCCAGGACGGCAGCCACCACCAAGCCGGAAACATTCGACCACACGGAGCATGATGACAGACTTGCAGAGCGAGCGGCCTGTCTGATGTGGGACGGCCGCCGCACCAACTCGTGGCGTTACAGTACCTACCGGCGTGTATGCTTTTGAGGTTGTAACCGCCCTAGCCGACCCATCATTAGCTTGTCGCTGGGGACGCGATGATGGGCAAGGCATCGCTGGAAATAGCCGCAACCAGCCGCCGGCGGTGATTGCGCCGCGTAAACTACCGAAAGATTCCGTTTGGGCTTACATTACATTACTTAACTTAATACTCATGTCAAGGGAGGCTTCCACTCAAGAGCAACTCCCTTCTATTTGGGGCGGTAAAAATGCACATGACTTTTTACGACAGTCGGTAAAAACAAACAGACTAGGAAAACCAGGAACCGACCGAAATGAAAGCC
>JAADXW010001234.1:0-10957 GCA_023337975.1 Phytopythium ostracodes
AAAAAAAAAAAAAAAAAAAAAAAAAAAACCTTTCATGCGAAAAAACGTCAAATTGGACCTCGAAACCATCGAAATGCCCTCCCTGCTGGACCACTTCAACTTGAAGTGCGACTGACTGTCATGGGGTCATCACCTGATACCGACCAAGCACACGCATGTTGCATTACAAGAGATACGAGTGGCGCCCTACCTGTTCTATGGGGCGTCCCACTTGTTCTAATTGACGCCCTTCGGTCGCTACAGGGCGTCGAGCTGATCCTGGCTGAGGCCCTCGTAGCACGTGAGTCCGGCGGCGTTCTGAACGGTGTCGTCCGCACCCTTGGCCTTGACGTACTCGGCCAGCGCTGCGTGCTTGTACTCGACCAGGTAGTGCAGCGCCGTGTTGCCGTTCAGGTTCTGCGAAGGCGTAGGGCGAGCAACAAGTCGTGAGAAGGGTGGGAATACTTAAGTTAACGCGTCCAAAGAGGACGCACCGTGAGGTTCATGTTGGCGTGGCGGCGCATGAGCAGCTTGGCGAGCCGCTTGTTACCCTGCTGGCAGACCAGAATGAAGAGCGAGTTGCCGTGGTTGTCGCGCGCGTTCACATCCACGCCCTCGTCCAGCGCGGCCTCCAGCTGGTCGACGCAACAATATACACACAGATCAGTCGTACTGCCCACCGCAACCCGTCGAAGCGCCCTACGCACCCCCTCGAGGTTGTTGTTGCGCGCGCACAGCACGGCCCTGGCCACCTTCTGCTCCATGGAAGTCTCCTGCGGCTCCTGCTCGCCCTCCAGCTCATCGACGACGTTAGCGGCGCGCGCCATAGGCTGCTCTACCTTGGCCCTCCGCTCGTAGGCGGCCCACTGCGTCTTCTTCTCCTGCAGATCGCTGGCCGCGCGCGGCACGAACAGCGCGCGCAGCTCCGGGATGAACTCGGGCGGGTCGTGCTCGCTCCACTCGGTCGGGTCCAGCATGCCCACGGGCGTCGCGTGGTTGGGCTGGTTGATGAAGGCCGACCGCGGGCCCTCAACGCGCGACTGGTACACGCGGCAAGCAAAGTCCTGCGGCAGTTTGGACCGCGCCAGCCGCTTCCAGCCTTCGCCCGGACGTCCCCGCGCCAAGACAGCAGGCTTGGATGACTCGGCGTGCACGGGGACGGCGAGCTTGGCCATCCGCGAGGCCACCAGACCCGCTTTGGACGCGTCCGACACCTCGTTCTCGTCGAAAACACCGGTCGAGCCTAGTCCCAGGCGCGTCAGCACGTCCGGTCGGTGTCTGGAGGCGTCAGAGTTAGCGCTGGAGCCGTCCAAAGCGCTGGAGATGGTGCTGGGGGTGACGTCCGAGGGGTCGGAGCGCAGCCCGAGTTTGTCCTTGAGCAGCGAGAGGAACTGCGCGTCACTCAGCAGTTCGCGGGCCATGGCCGTCATGTCCTTGGCGTTCTTGGCATGCTCTTCCTCCAGCGCCTTGGCGTCTTCCTCGTCGCTGTTGTCCTCGTCGCTGTCACCGTCGGCGCTAGTGTCCTCCTCACGTTCCGTCTCAATGCTGTCAATCGGTGCGGACGTCGCTCTCGTGTCTGCATCGTCCCACCCGATAGGCGGCTGCCACCGGAACCGATGCCGCGCCGGCAGTTGGTCGTTCACCGACCGGTAGAACATGACGCCGTCGTCCTGCGGCAGCTCGCGCTGCTCCCACCCGCCTCTCTCGGCTACGACGACCGACTGAGCGACGCGATCCGTCCACTCTCGTCCGTCCTCGCCCGTCCCGCTGGTCTCCCCGCCGCTCGCCTTGCCGTTGACGGTGTGGTGGCCGTCCAGTCGGTCTTGAGCGCGCGCGGCGGCGACCTGCAGCGCCTCCTCGATCCGCTGCTGCTCCTGGCGCTTGGCTTCCAGCAGCAGCCGCCCGGCCGCGAGCTTCCTCTCGATTTCTCGCAGCTCGCGCTCGCTCTCCTCCTGCCGCCTTCGCTCGGCCAGCATGGCCATGTACTGCCCGAGCTTGCCGCAGTTGCGCACGTCCAGAATGCGTTCGTGCGCCATGGCGACCGCGAACAGCGTCGCGTCGTTGCTGCCGCCGCGCGCGAGCGTGTTGAGGACCACGTGCAAGTAGTCGCGCGCTGTCCGCATCCGGATGAGCTCGTAGTCGACGGCGCGCGTCTCGTGCCAGCAGTAGCGGCCGCCGACGTGCGGCGCGTTCAGCGTCGCGGCCGACACGTCCACGTCTCGGACGGGCACGAACTGCTCCGGCAAAAGACACCGCGACGCGTCCAACAGCAGCCACTGGCGGAACGCGTCGCTGTCGAGCTCGTCCCAGTCGCGACGGTGGCCGCAAGGCTCCGACGAGAGCCTATCGTGGTCTTCCGGTGTCGCCATGCAGTTCAACACCATCAGTGTGCACGGCAGGAGCGTGTCGAGCCGCATGTCGACCGGTTTGGCCAGCAGTTGACTTGCTTGGGGGTTCACGAGCGTCGCAACTTGCTGCGGGATAGCTGGAGCGAACGATGGAGACGCCACAAAGGTCGTTGGACACGGAGGAGGCTGCTTGGAGCCGACGTGCCACGCGAACAGCGGCGGAGCGAGCACGGGCGCGTCGATCGCGACCACGAGCGACACGAGGATGGCGTTGGACGAAGAGCGCACCGCGTCTCGAGCGAACATCGCCACCGCCGTGGCGAACTCGATCGCAGCCGACGCGTCTCCGTCCTTGGCACGAGCGAGCTCCGCCTGGTGACCAGGCATGTAGCTCCACCAGAGCACGAGGCGCTGGCCGACAAGCGCGACGCCCGGCACCTGATCAAGCCACGCGGCGATCTGCTCGGCGGCTTTCGTGTCGCTGGCTGGCGGTTGATACCCGCAGACCAGGAGACTGAGGGGGTAGAAGGCATCGCGATCGCTGCGATGCCGACGCTTGCGGCGTCGACTGACTGGTACGTCGGTAGTCGGATCTGCGCTTGTCGGTGGCTTTGGAGCGTTCGAGAAGGACGACTGCCACGCGTGGGTGAGCGCTCGCGCCGTCGATATGGACGGGATCTGCGAGTACCCGTTCCGGACGGCGTCGTCGTCTCTCCTGCCCCTCAGCGCGTTCTTCTCGGCCTCGGACTCGCCGTTGTTGCTGTAGCTGTAGCTGTAGCTGGCATTGAAGTGGTCGAGGTTGGTGAGCCAGAGGTGGTTCACGTCAAAAATGAACGTCTTGGCGAGGTTCCTCCGCCGCGTCTCGGCCAGCGTGCGCAGGTTCTCGACCTCCAGTTGCGTCGCGAACTTGGCCCACACGGGGTGTCTCGCCACTTCTGGGACCACGACCACGGCTGCTTCCCCGTCGTCATCCAGCTGCTGCTGTTGCCGTTGCTCCTGAAGACGGAGGAACGCGGCCCAGAGCGCCTCGCGGTCGGCTTCCGACCGGTATTTCACGAACAGGTCGTCCGACTGCCAGCTCATGGGGCCCTGGAGCTCCAGCGAGGAGTTGGAAGAGCTCGGCAGCATGTGAGGGTGGTGCTCGCAGCCTGTGCGCTTGTCCGGACGAGCCCAGCACGCGTTGCACATGCGCTTCTCGACCGCGTGGTCGGGTCTCGCGGCCGGCGACCGCATCCCGGCGTCGCGCAGGCCCATCTTGCGCAGCAAGACGCTCACCTGGTCGACCTGCTGCAGCGCCTTCCGCACGGCGCGCGTCCCATTGTTGCCGCCGAAGGCGTTCGGCGCGTCGGCCGCCGCCTGCGACGCCGCCAGCGCCTTGTACAGCGGCGACTCGAGCAGTTTCTTGGCCGCGTTCGGGTTCCTCCTGGCCGACGACGAGGATGCTAGCGGCTTGGCGAGCTTCTTCGGCGCCTTGTCGAGCGCTGGTAGCGTCAGCGGCGATGGCGACTGCTGGTGCTGCGGCTGGAGACTGCTCTTGGCGGGGGACGGCGGCAGCTTGGGCAGGTTCAGCGACGCGTCGTGCTCGCTGCGCCGGCCGTTGGCGGGCGAGAGCGGCTGTCGCTCGTCGCCGACGAGGGAGGAGCCGGCGTTGACGATCAGCGCGCCGCCGGGCGTGTACTTGGCGCGTAGCTCGTCTCTTGTGATGCTGGAGGCGCCCGAGCCGCTGCTGCTGCTGACGGCGAGGGAAGCGGGCTGCTTGCTCTGGCGCGTGAGATCGGCGCGCTCGCGGATGGCGCTCTCCTGCGCCTTCTTGCTCTGCTGCTTGATGATCTTGCGCGCGCTCACCTCGACGCTGCTCAGGAACTGGTTCAGCTCGTCCATCGTGGCGCGCGGGGCAGGGGTAGGAGGCAGCAGGGAGGCTGAGTCGCAGGCTCAAGGCATCGGGCGCCGGGAGCGGGAGCGGGAGCGGGAGCGGGAGCGGGAGCGGGAGCGGGAGCGGGGAGCAGGGAGCGGGGAGCGGGGAGCGGGGAGCGGGGAGCGGAGGAGGGTTGGAGATGGAGTCGAGAACTTATGCGGGCGAAGTGATGGGGTTACGCGCGTGCACGTATTAGAGGTAAAGGTGGTGAAACTGGAAAGGCGGGGTTTACACTTAGATAAAGTATACCTGCACGAAAGGTCACGCGTTGAAGAGGGTGGGTACACTCGGTGGTATTACCGTGGGTTACGTATTTATGCCTCCTCCAGTGTAACCATACAAAGTCTAGGTGAAGTTACAGTACCGCATTGACACGGACAGTGTGCACCCACCCCACGCATACACGTTGTTTTCGGTCGCATGTCATGCATGAACATCTTACTAACTTATTGGGGACGACCACAACTACATACTCGCCTACCTACTGCTACTACCTCCTTGCTCTACGATACTTCTCCACTACCGCCATTTACGGAGGATGCGACGGCGTTCACTTGGTGACGGTCACGCGCGACTTGAATGCGTTGTGGCGGCACTGGCCGTACGCGAGGAAGTCAAAGCCAATGTTGGACTGGGCGGCCTGGATGAAGCCCCAGAGACCCCAGAACATGTGCGACGCCAGCGAGTACACGTTGGCCTCCCGGCGCAGCGCCTCGACCTCCTCGTCGCTGACGGTCGTGACGTCCTCGTCGTTGTTGCCGCCGGCGAGGTACGCGCGGCAGAACTCGCGCTGCTGCTCGGCCGTCGGGTAGCGCTTGAAGTCGCCCAGGTGCGCGTTGATCGTCTTGTGGTAGTCGTACGCCCACTCGCAGAAGTGGTTGCCGAGGTCGTACCCGCGCGGATTGTACGACGTGTACTCAAAGTCGATGAACACCACATCGCCCAACTCCGTCTTCATGATGTTGCCGTACTGCAGATCGTTATGGCTCAGCACGACGGGCGACGGCACCTCCTCGAGCATCATCTCGAGCTCCTCCACGTCCTTGGCGATCTCGTCAAAATCGATGCCCTTGAACTTGTTGCTGTCGGTGCACTTGACGCGCGCAACAGCGAGCAGCTTGCGGATGGCCGTCAGGTGCGTCGGCGTGTGGTCAATGTCGATCTCGAGCTCATGGAACTCGCGCATCTTGCGCGCAATGCGGCGCGACAACTCCGGCGTGCGCATCTGCTTGGACGTGAGGGTTGTGCCGTCGATGATCTTCTCGGCGCGGCCGTTGGGGAACTGGCCCAGCAGCTGCACACCAATCTTCTGCTGCGAGAGCAGCTCGAACAGCCGCGTCTCTTCCACACGCGAGAAGAAGCTCTCCGTGCCCGCGCCGTAGATGCGCACCAGCACGCCCGGGTTGTTGCCGCCCGGCTTGGTCACCATGAAGATGAGGTTCGTCATGGCACCGCCCACGTGGTCCACCGTCACGTCGTCCGCGTCCACGTCCGCCCAGCCGGGCACGCTCGCCGCCAGCGTCGACACGATCGATGCTTGCAGCTTTTGCTTCTCGCGGTCCAGCGCCGCCACGGCCGCCAGGAACGGACCCACCACCACGCCGTTACCGCCCTCGTCCATGTTGTTGTTGTTGTCGTGAAGCACCATCAGTAACTTGACTTGTGTGCAAAGTACCGTAGCGGAGAAGACGGGTTTCCCTTGCGGCGAACTAAGAAGAAAGTGCGGAGGAAAGAGGTAGTGTGCGCTCGAGTCAGCAAAATCGAAAGTGGCGCTGAACGACGTCAAGGCGGGTGGACAGGCGGCTTTTTCTTTTTATTTTTCGACGGGTTCTCACTGTCATTCAGCGTTACAGTTGTCTTTTGGCTTGGCTTTTGGCAGAGGAGAGGGCGGCCGAACAGGTGACGCGCAGAACCTGCGAGAATTGATGCGGGCGAGTCGATGCGGTACACGGATAGTATACGTCATATGTATATAGTTTTCTTCAAAACTATACTCTTCTGTGCCGACACACGTATACTAGTATACAGCTCAGCCATGCGAAAAGAAAAAGAACCCCTCTCTTCGAGAACATCAGACGCCGAGTTAAACTTGGATTGAGTATTCGGAGAAGGGAGAGAGGGCGAGATCCGCGTGAAAAGGAAACAGGCGGATTTTCGTTATACTGAACCGTACAGTATATACCGTAGGTTGGTTGGCGAATCCAAATTTTGCTCGACGGCCAAGCAGCTTGGCGTTAAACGGCGCCGCTAAATTTACGAGCGATCCGGTCCGAGCGGACAGGAAGCGCCGTACATAGCCTACCAGCGGGCGGTTGCGAACCAGCGATCTCCTTTTTTTATAATGGGCGCAGCGGCCCGACTGCGACACGTTGCTAGCTGGCGGGGAATATGGCTAACCCGGCCGTTTCACTTGAACTAAGTATGCTGCAGGATAAGGCTGGCTCGCACAGGATACCGTATCATGCAAGTTGCACATACGGTGTACAGTACAGTCGGATGGGCAACATCTTGTTGTTCAGGAAGCAGATCCACTTCATTTGCGGTGGGATCAGCAATGTGGCTGCGGACACAGACCATCCACAAGGCGCAGATGGGCTCACCTTGACGCTCCGAAGGAGCCACAAATCGAACATGCTGCCACCCAAGAAGCGCGCAGCCGGCTCCTCCGCAAGAGTTAGAGAAAGTGATCTCGGTTGGGCGGGCCCCAGTGCAGGAACAGAGTCCTGTACAGTACGCACAGTAAGTACTGTAGAACTCTCTCATTTGCATGGTCACCATGGCGGTACATTTTGATTGATGGACTCTCCGATCGAAGTGAAGCTCCTCCTCCGAGAGAATGCCGTGTCCAGGCCCCGGCTCCGATGAGAGCCCCCATCTCCCTCCGACACGGCCAGCCCCGACCAGGTCACATGATCGGCATGCGTTCTCGACGAATATTTTATCATACAGTTTCATTCGTATCATTTCATCAACAATTGATGTGTGCATTATTCGGGGTATTCATTACTGAAGGTTGATGAATGAGCAGGTTCCCTCTCCATGGGTACAGTACAGTAGAACGGTGAATGCGCGTTGTGCCACTCCCCTCCTTGCTTCCTCCGCGGCGCCCTATCGCTCTGCTTCCTCACTGGCAGGTCGAATGATTGGACGCGCCATCGAATTGGCCGCCCCGACTGGTTGAGGGCGGTGAATGGCAACGCTTTGTGCTTCTGCGGGGTGTTTCAAGGCTCATGGACAAGGATCTCCGTCCTGAGGATCGACCGACATTCCGCATGGTCGGTGGGTGACTCACCGCCAGCGCGTTCGTTCCGAGCTGCGGGTCGAATGGGAGTCCACCGGCGGTATCCATGAAGATAGCGGCGGGAAACGCGCGAGTACCACCGTTTTATATCGCGGGTAGTACTGTAGAAGCATTCATTACAGAGGCAAACTCTAATACTCGGGCTCCCTCTCGCTGCGTCTTTAGCTCGCCTCTTCCACCATCCTGTACGGCACCTGCGACGTCACTTGCGCAGCGACCGCTTGGTGCGCTCGACGGCCTTGCGCAGCGGCTTGAACGCGCCCGTCTGGTGGAGATAGCTCCACAGGTACTCGGAGCCCGAGAGGAACGTGGTGGACCCGACCACGCCGCTGGTTTCCAACGTCACAAAGAGGTGAGCAAACACACACAAAGAGATACTCAACATGATGACCTGATCTAAAGCGGCAACGTACAAGAGAAGGTGGAGCGCCTGATCGCCGGGGATCTGCCAGGCCGCGTTGGTGAGCGCGAAGCCGAACAGCGAGAGCTGCAGCGCCGTGTTGACCTTGCTCAGCAGCGTGGGCTTGACCTCGAAGGCGCCGCTGTCGGACGTGTCGAAGAAGCCCGAGGTGGCGTCCTTGGTCTTGAGACGGTGGTAGAACGTGCCGCCCACGAGCATCAGGTCGCGCCCGAGGATGAGCGCCACAAGCTGCCACGGCAGCAGCCCCGTCCACACCATGCTCAGCGACAGCGACCCGACCAGCACCTTGTCGGCGAACGGGTCCAGCAGTGAGCCCACGATGGACTGGAGGCGCATGCAACGAAGCGGGTCGGTCACTTAAGCGGTCGCTTCCTTGACTCGCTGTATAAGACATGATGCCACACACCTGTTGGTTGAATGTGCGCGCGATATATCCGTCGAGCCAATCGGACATACCGGCGACCGTCAGAACTGCGAGATACACCAAGAAGAGAGACAATCGCCAGCGTGAGTGGATAAACAGATTAATGACAGGTACAAAGGACCAGTAATTCACCACGTACGGCCCATAGCGGCGGCGTGGTCCCCTTGCACGATCAGATGCGCGAGGTACGGCGTCGACAGGATGCGCGCGAACGTGATGACGTTTGGCACGTTCACGACCTGGTGCAGTGCCTGTTGTCATCCGCCATCCCATCACAATCGGCCCAGCATTAGTCGCCGCGATGTCACCTAGGCTGGGGCGTCACTATACTAGCTGATACCAACAAGGGGGAAGCGTACCAGGTTGCGCGCCTTCTCCACGTCGAGCGCGAGCTTGCGCTTGAGCACGGCGGCAGTCCGCTCGTCCTCCTCGCGCTGATTCGTCTTATTCCGGTCGTTATCCGTGTCCGAGTCGGTTGCGAACAGCCTCAGCATCACGCCGAGTTGATGCCGCCCCGCAGCCCGTCGACACGCATTCCCTCTCAGTTTCCCGGCGATACTGCCGACTGTGCTGCCGCTGCGCGCGCCAACGACCACGCACAGCGACCGCCGGGCGTCAGTGCATCCGATAAACCACGTGATGCGCGCTGTAAACGCCACGGGGCGATGCAATGCGCCGGGGCGCAGCGCCATCACCAGCGCCGCCGCTCCTGGTGGCGGCATGTTCGGTTGACTCGACCGCCTCACGTCAAACGAACTTAGCGCGGAGACCACGGGTGGCTGGCTTGGTCTCCGCTAAGTACGGCTCGTGCGAGTTGGAGCAGCCAGTGCGAACGCAACTTGGAGCGAACGTTAAGTTCGCACGCGAATCTGGATACACCGTACGTACACCAGCGGCCACGCGTCCAACATGATGCTGATCTTGCACTGTACCGACGGTACGTACGTCATTTACCGCTCCATGGCGACGTCATGGACGCTTAGCCGGCATGTATAACGCGATAGATTAGGGAGGCAAAGTGCTCAGCCGGTCCGTCTACCGCCTACGTCTCTCGCTGTCTGCCTTACCTCGCCGTCGACCGACTGTAAACCGCCACGCGGGTCCATCGTCTGCATCTGCATCTGAATCGTCCTGGCGGCCTCGAAGCGGCCGTGCCGGCTGCTAGACGGCGTCTATTTCGAGTTCTTGGTGTGGCCCTTGTACACCTGCTTGCCGTGCGTCCACGGGACGTAGTTGTGCTTCCACATGTGCTTGATTTGCCGCTTCATGGTGAGCGTGAAGAGCGCGATGAAGTAGATGAGCAGGATCGGCCAGAACACGGGCACGTCGAACGCGCTGCTCAGCGTCATGAGCAGCGAGATGAAGGTCGCCTTGGACGTCGAGTACCAGAACTGGAACTCGGGTACGCGTCGCGCGAACGGCCGGAACTCCTCGCTCTGCTTGGACGGCAGCAGCGGCCCCTCCGACTCGGCATCAATCTAGTGCAGACAGCGTTGCATCCTGTGAGCGACACCACGCATACACACACACTCCACTTGTTGATGTGATATGAAGGACAGCGAACGAACCTGAGGGGACAGGAAGCCGATGAAGAGGTTGAGCAGGTAGATGCCGAGCCCGTACGTGACGATGTGGAAGGCGTTCAGGTAGAACACGCGCAGCAAGTACAGCGACAGCAGGCAGGCGGAGAACACCCAGCGCGCGTACACGTGGATCGTCGACTTATCCAGCAGGTGCTGCCACTTACTGTCGAACACGAAGCGAGCGACCGCACAAAACACCACCACCACGGACGTTAGCGCTCATATCTCACCAATCAGGTCGATGTAGACACCGCTCCCGGCGCGAGCGAGCGGACAACACGCACCGCTTGATGGAAACCGTCACGCGCGCGATGAACGGCGGCTCCGTGAGGCTCTGCGAGTCCCCGTGCATCGTCAAGAGAGGTCGATCCGCCGCGGCTTCCTTTTCTTCTTTCCTCTCGAGCCAGGGGGTGATGTCGTGCTGGGGAAATAATCCAACACCCCACGGGACAACCCCCACGACAATAATACCGGTTAGAATACCGGTATTATCTGCATTAGTAGTGACAATTGTTGCTACGATTGTTGCGCGGCCCAGCCATAAGGCAAACTAAAGTCGTTTCGGGCACGCCCCATTATCGTCGTTGCGTAAAAACGAACGTCGGTTGATCAACTACAGTTAGAATACTTTTAGCATAATAGAAGTGCGTAAATCAGTTGCAATATTGTGACTTTCAGTCCTTTTGGCTGATCGGACCTGAAAAAGTACTTATCTGTTCCACGATAATATGCGCGATAGGTTTTATGTGGTTCACACAATAAATATGATTGGATAATATTCAGGTCAGTTTTATCAATGGAGCCAACCAGCAATTATTATCGTGCACTCGACAAAGCGAGCCGTCCCATCCAGTCAACCCTTGCTTTCATTTTTTGCACTCTGTTGCGGTCATTTCCACTTTATCGACACGGATGCCGCGGCGACCACAAGCGAAGGACGTTATCCTCACGTCCGTGTTAGCGTCGCGCTTTTTTTGGCCGCAAAA
>JAADXW010001235.1:0-10940 GCA_023337975.1 Phytopythium ostracodes
GGGCCAACCCCCCCCCCTCCCCCCCCACACACACTCTACCCCTAGATATCGATTAGGTAGAGCCCAAAGCGAGTCCCACATTGCCATTTCCGTCGCCACCGCTACCATAAACCTCAGCGGTCAACGCGGCCGCGGGCGTCGACACGGGGGAATATATTGACGCGCCGCTCACAGTCGCTACTCGCAGTGGGGACCGGCGTCGCTTCTCCGCGTCTTGTTCGTCGTCCAAGTCTCTTATTTGTGTGTGGTCACGTAGTCTCTTAATCGAGTAAGAGAGAGAAAAAAAAGCACAAGATGGCGATGCGGAGAGCGCTGCTGACGGCGGCGCTGCTCGTCTTATCCGGCGGGCCGCCGGCGGCCGTGGGCGCGTCCGAGGCGGGCGCGCCGGAGCTGCAGGACGCGCGCGGGCTGCGGTTTGTGTCGCGCGAGGCCTTCTGCGCCTTTCACTGCAGCGCGGCGCACGTGGGACGTGCGTACCGCCACCTGCGCGCGTCGTCCGAGTGTTCGGCGGCGAACTGCGGCGACGCGGCGCGGAGGCTGCAGACGTACACGTTCTCGGGCGTATCGAGCAACGACAGCAGCTCCGGCGGCGTGCACGCGGCGTTGGGCGAGGAGAGAAGCGATAGCGGCAGTGACGACAAGGAGGTTACGGTGGTGCGCGTCGTGTCGTGCGCGAGCGTGCCGGACGTGACACTGTCGATCGGGGACCCCGAGACGGACGAGTTCGCGGGCTTCTACGACGCCTTCTTCGCGGCCTACGACGCGCTGCTCGCGAGCGCCAACGCCACGTTCGGCGCCTGCCAGCTGCAGTTCCTGCAGGACGAGCTGCTTGAGAACGCCACCTCCTCCTCCTCTGACAGCAGCAGCAGCAGCAGTTCGTACGAAGACGCAGCGTACGTGAACAGGCCGACGCTCGTCAAGCTCAACGTGTCGAGCGACGTGAGCGAGCTTGAGTGTCTGGCGCGGCTCAAGGCCGTCTGGCCGCCCGAGAAGGAGAGCTTTACGCCCTTCCTGACGCGCAGCGACCAGAGCGATGCCAACGCGACCACGCTGCTGCTGCACGTGGGCTCGGACGTGGCCGCCGCCATCATGGCGCTCGACTGCGTCGCCGAGGTCACGACCATGCCGGCCATCCTCAAGCTCACGCCGTTCGCGCGCAGCACGTACGCGCTGTCGCGCGACTCGACCAAGTCCAAGGAGGGCCCCGCGCTCGAGGTCCGCCTGGCTGTCGACGCCAACGCGACGCTAGCGCTCGAGCGGCTGCAGGCGAGCGCCGCGGCGGCCACTGGCATCTCCAACCTGCTGACGCTGCGCTCGTCCAAGACGAGCAGCTCGTCGCGCGTGCTCAACTCGGCGGCGCTGGACGACTACGAGACGTGGGTCAAGGCGCTCGCGGTCATCGTGAGCGACGAGGCCGTCGAGTGGGTCGACCTCAAGCAGGTTGTGACCGCCAGCGTGTTGCCCGTGGACTCGAACGCCATCGAGCTCAAGCTGCGCGGCACTGCCGCCATTGTCTCCCCGCCGAAGTCCATGGGGCTCGACGAGCACGTCGAGTTCTCTGTCGACGAGTCCGTGCCGACGATCCGGCGGCTGGACGACTACGTCATGGACCTCGTGGGCGTGTCGACCATGCACGACCACAACATCACGGGCACGAGCATCATTGTGGGCGTCACGGACACGGGCCTGTACATTGACCACGACCAGTTCGACCAGGAGTCGCGCAAGATGTACGACGCGCTCGACGCGACGGCGCGCAAAGTCATCTACTACCAGACGTTCGCCAACGCGTACGACGAGGCTGAGGACGTCACGTGCGGCCACGGCACGCACGTGTCGGGCATCATCGCGGGCTCGTCGTACAGCGCCGAGAGCGCGGACCTGGGCATCGCATCCAGCGCGAAGATCGCCTTCATGGACATTGGCAACCAGGATTCGTCGTGCGCGGGCACGAGCGGCTGCGGCGTGTCGCTTGAGACGCCCGCCGAGGTGGACGACCTCATGTCGGCGCAGGTCGCGGCGGGCGCCAAGATCTTCAGCTTCTCGTGGGGCACGGGCGCCAACGACTACAACACGCAGTCGCGCGACATTGACGAGTACGTGTACAGCAACCCGGAGATTCTCATCGTGGTCGCCGGCGGCAACAGTGGCGAGAGCGGCTCGTACTCGATCAGCAGCCCGTCGGGCGCCAAGAACGTCATCTCGGTCGGCGCGAGCCTCAACGCCGCGGCGTCCTTCTCCTCGACTCCGTGCGCGGACGTGCTCAACGAGGACACGGTCGCATCCTTCTCGTCGATCGGCCCCACGCTGGACGGTCGCCAGAAGCCCGACATTGTTGCCCCTGGCATGACCATCACGTCTTCGCAGTCCCAGGCGCCCGGGACGACGACCAAGACGTCGGCGCTGTGCTCGCTGCAGGGCACGTCCCAGGCCACGCCGGTGATCGCCGGCATGGCCGTGCTCATCTACGAGTGGCTGCGCGACGGGTGGTGGAAGAACGGCGAGAAGGACCCTGCGTACGGCATGGAGACGGTCCCGGCGTCGCTGCTCAAGGCGCTCATCCTGCACAGCGGCGAGGCCATGTCCAAGCGCCTCGTGGCGCCCAGCAGCGGCGTCACGTCGTGCGTCGCCATGGAGACCGCGGCGATCTCACTGACCTCGTACCCGGACTTCAACCAGGGCTACGGCAAGCCCACGATGCTCAACCTCGTGAGCTTCTCGGATGCCAACTCGACCGGTGGCGTGTACTTCTACCCCAACAGCTCGGGCGACGAGCCCAGCGTGGTCGAAGGCAACTCGGTAACCTACAGCTTCCTGCTGACGGAGAACGCCAACCTGCGCGTGACGCTCGTGTGGACGGACCCGGCCGGGTCCGTGGGCGGCAAGTCGACGCTGCAGAACGACCTGGACCTGACGGTGCAGGTCGCCAACACGACCACGCTCTTCTACCCGCTGGCGGGCAACGGCATGCGGGACGCCAAGAACAACGTCGAGATGGTCGAGGTCTCGTACGACGACCTGCTCGAGGCGGCCAGCGACGCCGGCGTCTCCGCCGACGAGAACGGGCTGCTCAACGTGCAGGCGGTCGTGTACGGCTACAGCGTCAAGGCCGGCGACAACACGACGTCGGTGGGCCAGAAGTTCTCACTCGTGGCCTCCTCGACCCCGTCGACCGCCTCCACGTCTTCCGCGGCGACCACCACGTCGTCCTTCTGGCAGCCCTGGATGACGATCGGCGCGATCGTCGTCGGAACGCTGGCGCTGCTGTTCATGATCGCGTTCGTCTGGCGCGTGCGCCTGCGCAAAAAGGCGCTCGAGATGAAGCCGGCGCGCCGGCGCCACGAGCACGCGGGCAGCCGCGCGCACATGCACCCCAACTACCAGAACCAGCAGAACGGGAGGGCGCCGACCTCTCGGCCTGCGAGGCAGCCTGCCGCTCCGGCGCGGTCCGCGAGTCGTCCGCGGGGCAGCAGCCGCCCGCGGCAACAACAGTTTGTCGAGTTCCTGTGAGTGAGTGGAGCGAGCCCTGAAGCGGATCACAACGCCCTTGCGACGGCCGAGGGGCGTACAGCGAACGTGGTAGAGTGAGTAACCGGATGCGTCAAAGTGTGCCAGTCTAAGCGTGACATCCACAACGAATCAAGAGAAATATGACTTCAAGCCGATTGCGCGCTGTCGAAACTGCCTCTTGAGTGCTCTCGCTGTCCCTGAGGCGCTCACATGGGCTTGTTCCAGACCCACTTGTTGCCCGAGTACTTGACGCCGTCGATGACGGGGCAGCCGCCGTGCAGGCTCATGGGGTCGCCCTCGCCCGTGGGCACCATGCTGTAGAAGACGATCACCTTGCGCTTCTGCGGCGGCACCTTGAGCCCCTTGGAGCAGTCCTTCATGCTCCTAGGCGGCGGGGCGCCGCCCGCGCGCGGGAAGATGGTGTGCCCGCCCTCGGCCACGTCCGACATGTACCAGAAGACGGTGATCATGCGGTTCTTGTAGCCGTAGTCGATCATCTCGAGCACGCGCGGCGAGTTCTGGTGGTGCTCGGCCGGGAAGTAGTCCGTGTGGTGGTCGTACTTCTGCGTCTTCTCGTAGCGCAGCACCTGCACGGCCTCCTGGTGAGAGACGGGCACCTTGGTCAGGTCGGCAACTCGGCGGTCGATCCCGCCGAGTATCGCGTGCTCGGACGAGTCCAGGAAGTACGTGGTGCTCGTGCGCCAGTCGGTCGCCGGCCGGTCCTCGTGCCCGTCCAGCAGCGTCACGCCCGACGGCGCCAAATGCGGCAGCGACAGCTCCATGATGACGTCGATCTCGTCGTCCTTGAGGAACTCGTCCACGCTGAACACGAGCGGCGTCATGCTCAGCGTCTCCATGGCCACTTCGCCCTTGCCGAACACGTCCTTGATGACCGCTGGAGAGGGATAGATGACAACCGAGGTTAGTCCACACGCTGCATGCATGACTCCATGGTCGTGCAGGCAGCTCCTTACTCTTGTGACCGACCTTGATGCCCGGCCAGATGAACTGCCCGCTCTCGAACAGGAACACGACGCTGTTGGTCACCTCGCTCAGCAGCCCAAGGCGCCGGCCGTCGGGCGTGAAGAACGCGCGCGGCTGCTTGTACTTGGCCGCGGCCTCGTCCTTGGGCGGCGGGATGGCCAGCAACTGCTCCAGCGCCGTGTCCAATGCCGCCAGGTCGAGCACCGCCTCGGCCGTCAGCGCCGGCGCGTTGCCGTCCTTGTACGCCGTGATCGCCAGTCTGTAGACGTCATCACGCGATCATAAGAAGCCGAGGAGTTGGGTCGTCATTGGTGACGGACATACCGGTCACCGGGCTGCTTTTTGAGGCACAGCACGTGGAAGCCCTTGACGGGGAGCACGTCCGTCAGGAACTGCTCGGCGAGCGAGCAGTCGACGGACGCGGGCACGTCGCCGAGCGGGTGCAGTTGGTCCACGAGCTGCAGCGCCCGCGTGCGCGCCGCGTCTAACGCCGCGGGGTGCAGCAGCGCAACGGCCGCCACGAGCGCCGCCGCCACGCCCACGAGCGCCGAGACCCACGGGAAGGACGTCGAGGACGCCTTCTTCTTACCTGGCTGCTTGTCATTCGCCGCAGCGGCGGCGCCCGCCGTCGCCGTCGTCTTGGTCATCGGTATCGTATCGATCCTTTGTGACATGAGCGATGCGACGGAGTGGAACGCCCTTCAACCCTCAAGTTTTAATAGTTAACAGGATCGATTTGGACGGGGTAATCAATAAAATGACAGAGCAAACTGTCCGACAGATTAAAAGTCGTTTCAGTAGGATGACGCAATTCCGACATACTCCACAATATGGGAATCGACCTACCTTTATGTCGCTTCTTGAACTGAACTCTTTCGGATCGGCGCGGCACCATCACCGCACATTCAAACATCGGTCAGTTTTTATATGAAAATGATCGGATCGCCACCCGCTTCACAGGCTTAGCGGACGCACCGAGACGCGCCAGAAGCCGACGGCGCTCAGCTCCGGGTCGTCGACGCGCATGAGCTGGGCGTGCGGCGCGATCTCCGCCTCGTGGAGCTCAAACACGAGCGCGCGGTGGTTCCACAGGCTGGTGGGCGTGTTCAGCCACCGAGAGGCGACAAGTCGGACGCCAGTCAGCACACAGATCCAGCCCCAGTCGCTCAAATTGACCACGAACCTGTCGCCGTAGACGACGAATCCCAGGCGGAGCAGCTCGTAGCTGTTGGACGCTCGGCTCGGGTGATACGGGAGGATGCTGCTGCCGCTGCTGCTCTCAGACTTGACGAGGTCGGTAGACACTGCGTGGGCTCGAAGTTCGCACATGGAGGACCGCCTGAGCCCGCCGACGTTGTTGGCGCGCACGGCGAACGCCTTCTCGACACCGGAGAGCGACTTGGATGGCTGCTTGTGCACTTTCAAGGGGTGGATGACGAGCAGCGGGACGAGAGATGCCCCCAGTACTGCGAGTTTGGCAATGAAGAGCGGCGTGATGCCCCCGTTAAGCCGCAGCGCAACGTCCGTAGTGAAGAAGTCGTCCAACTTGAGCTGCATCATCTCGTCTGATGACACCAGCGTCGCGACCAGGTTGTTGGGGGTGTCGAGCCACCGCAAGTCGAGCAGCTGCCACCGGACGAAGTGGAGCGCGCTGAGAAGCACGATCGTCGGCGCGAACAGCGTGTCCGTGATGCGGCGGCGCAATACCTTGGCCAGCGTGTTGAGAAGACTGTAGTAGACCAACACGAACTCCGCGATGGCCGGGTACATGACGAACCAGGTATCGGAGAGCGCTCTCTGCTGTCCCTGGAACGCGCAGCCGATCGAGAAGAAGGCCACGAGCGTGGACGATAGTCGCGGTAACAGCAGAATGGGGAGAAACTGGAAGCTGGCCGAGTTGGAGAGCGCGCCAATGCCAGTGTAGTAAAGTCGGCTTTTGCCCTCGAGGTATCCACGCCCAAGAGCCATCAGCGACACGCCCCACCGGAAAACCAGCAGAGTAATCGACAGGTTGGACACGGCCGTGGGCCAATCGTAGACGCTGTGCACGATCTGGACGGTGAGTCCGTCCCACCAGAAGACACCGAACTGCGTCGCGTTGTACACGACGACGCTGGTCGAGTGCTCGTAATAGAGGTCGACGACGAACCTTGGACCCCACCGAATCTGGATTTGCGAGTCCCGACACAATTTGCTGCTCGCGCAGTCGAGTTCTGTCGTTCCGGTTGACTCTACGTGGAAGTACCGGTCTCTTGTGGGCAACAGCTTGGACGTCGAGCTAGTGGTCATCATGTCCGAGTACCATTTCATGCCGTCAGGGTCTTCATACCACCCGTTGCGCCACGTTCCTCCCGGCCGACGTAGCCACTCGACTGTCTTGTCTTCACGCAGAGTCCGGTTCACCCCACGTACGACCGGAACAACATCCGTGGACAACTCGTACTTGCCGACAAGGTGGACCATGCACGCGCTTCCATCCCAGCCCGGGATCGCAGTCCGAGCCGACGGCGCATTGTCCCAGTACGGCATGATCAGCAAGGGTAGTGAGTTGTGGATGAGTCGCGTCTCAGTGCCTTCGGCGCCGACGATGACGCGAAGCGAGTCACTCGTGACGTTGTAGCCGAGTCGGTCGCACGCCTGGAGGATCGCGTCAAGGGTCTGCGCAGCGGCAGAGCACGTATGCGAGTAGATACCGAACGTGGCCGAGTCGAGCGTCCCGCCGTGACGCTCGACAACTCGATACGCCGACACCGAGTCGCCGGACGTGTCGACAACGCTGGTGGCAGTTGGCGAGGCCAAAGGAGGAAGCAGCTCTTCGAGCAGAACGGGCTGGTATCGGTTGCCACGCTGAACACACGTCAGGACGCGGTCGGTATACGGCGCGTCGTTCGTGTTCCCTGTCATGGCGGGGCCGAGCACCGGATCAAGGCCGATGAACATGCCGGTCGGCGTCTTGATGGAGCTCGCTAGCATGCCGAAGAACTGCGAACAGACCAAGAAGGCGACGAATCCGCAGGTCAAGACGTTGTAGACCACGCCGGCGAGTTCACGTCGAGTAGCGGCGACGTGCTGGCCCTCAACTCGGTCCGAGCGGCCACTGGGAGCCCACCAGGCGGCGACTGTCGCCATTCGGGGTTGCGCCCGCGACGGCCTCGATCGTGGTGGAGGCTTTCGACCTTCGTCGCGTCCTAGCGCGACGGAGGTTGGGGCTTTGGTTGTCGCTTGGTCAGGGACAGACAGTGCTATTGTTGTGTTTGCACGCGTTGGACTCGCCGCCGCCCCCCCATTCGTTGCGAGACAACTATTTCCGTCCCTCGAGGATCCGATCAAGAAGAGCGGCCCCGAGTTTATGGGCACGAGGCGACCTCCGTCGTTGTTGGATGTCGAAGTGTGAAGCTGTCTGACCGCCGAGCGCTATCATACTTGCAGCGATCTAGAGCAGCTCGACCTCTGTCTTCGACCCGCATGGCTCAAACACGACCACTCGGCGGCTCCGCAGGAAGCACAAGCGGCGGAACAATGCCAGCATGGACACTCGGTCCGAGCCATCCATCGTGACGAGGTTCGACACCAGCAAAACTGAGAGGAAGGTGTGGATGGCTCGCGTCTCATTGCCATCGGCGCCGACGATGGCTACGAAACGCACGGCTTGTGACAGTGCAGCTGAGCGCTTGACAGAGCTGGTGGGCGAGTCGAGTCGGGCGTTCTACCGAGCCGCTCGATGACTCGACACAGCAACAATGGCTCGCCGGACGCACCGACAGCCCTCAGCGACCGTCCAGTGAAGCGGCGAAGCCAACGGAGGCAGCAAGTCGAGTCTTCCCGCGGCGCCAGTCTGGCAACGGCGCCACATGGGCTCGATAATTGCTGACAGTAGTAAAATCGCAAGCTGGTGGTCTTGAAGGCATGTTGTAATACCTACCGAGGGGAACTTGGCACCACTACCATGGCTGCTGTATCGCGTTGAAGAGGACTCTTTTTCCAGATAATTACTAAAATGGTAGCGTATTATCTATGTATTACATTTATGCATACATAACGTAAATTAATCACATGCATGACCTCTCACAATGACCACCGCACATAGAGGGAGACCCAGACCACCAAGCGGGTAAAAAAGCTCACGGGAAGATGCTCGTCGGCCGCCGGTTGGCGTGGCGACTGCGGTTCCCCCAGCCGGCTACGCGCGCCCTTAATACGCGCGCCGTCTCCTTCTCGTCCCGGCGGTTCGGTTCCTCAGTGGGCGCGGCCGTCGGCTCCCCGCGTGGCGCGCAGCAGCCGCGGCCGCGGAGCGTCACGCTGACGCCCGAGGAGGCCAACCTGTTCGACTTTCTGCTCTACATCCAGCACGTGTACGCGCCCAAGACACGGCTGCGCGTGGCCGGCGGCTGGGTGCGCGACAAGCTGCGCGGTGCCGAGAGCGCCGACATCGACGTCGTGCTGGACAACATGCGCGGCAGGAAGTTCGCGGGGCTCATCACCAAGTTCCAGCGCCAGCGCAAGCTCCCGGCATCGTCCGTCGGCATCGTCAAGGCCAACTCCGACAAGGTGCGCGGCCTACAGACGCGGCTAGCGGCTCAGCCTTGTGGTTATTGTGCTGCGTGTGACGTTCCCGACTGACTTGTGCTCCTTCCTTGATGGACCCAGTCTAAGCACCTGGAGGTGGCGACCGTGACGATCGACGGGCTCATGGTGGACCTGGTACACCTGCGGTCCGAGGAGTACTCGTCCGACAGTCGCATCCCGTCCACGACGTTCGCGACGCCCGAGGAAGACGCCTCGCGCCGCGACATGACCATCAACGCGCTCTTCTACAACCTGCACACGCGCGAGGTCGAAGACTTCACCGGCCGCGGGCTCGAGGACCTCGAGGCCGGGGTCGTCCGCACGCCGCTCGAGCCCCTGCAGACCTTCATGGACGACCCGCTGCGCGTGCTGCGGGCCGTGCGCTTCGCCTGCGAGTTCAATTACACGCTCGATCCGGCGCTCGCATCGGTTCGGAAGCCGTTCATGATGCTCCGATCGGCTGATTGTGGTTGCTGACGGACGTGTTTGTGGTCGATGCCGAACTACAGGCGGTGCTGAACCACGAGGAGATCAAGGATGCCATGAAGCGCAAGGTCAGCCGCGAACGCATCGGCATCGAAGTGCGCAAGATGCTGTCGGGCTCGGACCCGGCGCGCGCCTTCCACCTGCTGGCAGGATTCGACCTGCTCAACATTGTGTTTAACGATCTAGAGTCGTTGGAGAGCGCCAGCACTGCAGGCAGCAACAGCAACAACAACAGTGCGGCCTTGCCAGCTCGAGAGTGGACACGGGAGATCGCGGAGACGGCGTTCGAGTCGCTCCATTTCCTGCAGGAAAGCCGGCTGGCGCTCGCGAGCCACCAGATCTCGTTCGTCGAGTCCTCGGGCGCGATTCTTGCGGCGCTCTTCCTGCCGTCGACCCCTCAAGTCGAGTCGTCGATCGCGTCGTTGAAATCCATTGATGAGGTCGCCAGTATGGACGAGGGAACACTCATTGAGTGTGCGATTCGGTACGTCAACCAGCGCGACGCGATCTCGTTCGCGCTGCCGCTGGACGAGGTCGTTGAGATGCTGAAAACTAACGTCAAGTGGCCCAAGCCCGCGGCCAAGCGCGCCGCGCTCATCGTGGAGGCCGTCGCCACGTTCCCCACCGCGTCTCAAGTCGCCGGCAGCAGCGACGAGGAGGCTGCGCTGGCCGCGATGCGCTTCATGTGGATGACGCGCTACAACTCGGTGATCGCGCCCGCTGTTGCCGTTCTGCTCTCGCGCTCGGGTATCTCCGACAGCGACTACGCCGTGCAGAAGGCGCTGCTTGACCTGGCGGGGCAGTACTCCAAGGGTGAAGCGGATGGCGACAGCAAGCGCCGCCGAGTGGACGGACGCGTCGTCAAGGAGCAGCTGGGACAGAAACCCGGCCCGGAGATCGCGCGCGCTCTCTCAGTGCTCCACGTGTGGGAGGCGCTGCATCCAACCGGCACCGTCGACGCGGAGCTCGAGTTCCTCGAGCGACTGGCGCCCCACCTATAGAGAAGAGAGAGAGCGCTCATCTTGGTTTGGAGGAAGAATGCAGCGCACTGTGACCTCCATGCAGACTGGCGAAATGAATGTGTCCTTATCATGTGGCCATGCTAAGATATTGTGCCATGTTAAAGGTTCCTAATGTAACTGTACCAGCTTGTACAGTGCGCGACAAAAAGGTCCGAATGAACCAAAAAGTTACAGTAGCTCGTCCGAGTCGCACAAAAATGCAACCAAACGAGTACCATGCAAAAAGCAAGAAAAAAAAAAACGATCTGTGCAAATTTTGTGCCAGTACGTGCAGTGGTTTTCATTTTACGGCCAAAATTGTAAAATGTAGGTACTGACACCGCGACAAAAAGATCCGAATGACCGCAGATTTGCGCGTCTAGCGGGCGCTTA
>JAADXW010001236.1:0-10920 GCA_023337975.1 Phytopythium ostracodes
AGCGGCCTACCTACTCCGAGGGGCAGTCGCTCTTCTTCTGCGACAAGATGAGCGCCACGATCAGGCCGTACAGGCCCAGCGCCTCCGCGAAAATCAAAATCAGGATCATGTTCACGAACAGCTTCTCCTGCTGGCCCACTGCGCGCACGCCCGCGTCGCCCACCACGCCGATCGCCATGCCGGCCGCCAGGCCGCTCAAACCACAGCACAGACCCGCGGCCAGGTGCGCGAAGCCCGTGTACGAGCCGTACTTGGGCGAGTTGCCGCTGGGCGGGTCGATCGAGCCCTGGATGATCACCGCCACGATCAGACCATAGATGCCCAGCACACCGGCCATGACGACCGGAATGATGTTGCGCATCGCCAAGTCCGGACGCATCACACCCATCGACGCGATACCCACGCCCGACTTGGCCGTGCCGTACGCAGCACCGAGGTCTGGTGGGAGAGTGTGCCATGACATGCTCGTCAACAACAAGAACGATCTTCCGCAGACAGACAGACAGACAGACACAGACGCCTCTATAAAAGCGCCAACGTACTGGCAAAGACGAGCGCCGAAGCGACGCCCATGAAGCCGAAGAACGACGCCGACGTCGGGCATACCTCCGCGACCAATTCCGCCAGCATGTTGACTAGTTGTTCTCGGGAGAGTGTTGTCGGAAGGCGAAAAGCTGCATCCATATCGACACGTAAAATACGTCCACAGAAGAGTTAGCGACCCGGGAAACTCGCAGACACGAGAGCAAATCTAGCACACAACAGCGTGGGGCATTAATAAGACCCCGCGCTGCCGCCGACGGCCCTCAGCGCAGCGGCTTTCCCCTCCTTTTCCACGCACCTCGTCTCGCTTTTCGCTGGATTATCGCACTGGGAAACGCGAAGAAGACCGGGCGGCTCCCCGCGCAGCCAGGCGGGCAAGGTTTTATTCGAAAAACCTCACCGACAAGTGAGGTAAGATTGCCCTCGCGTCCTAGTATAGGAAACGACCGAATGGCGAAACGACCGGAAGGCTTCTCAATGGAAGTGCGGATATGAACACTTCGCGCTATATTTACGGCGAGTAAAGCACTCGAGGACGCCCATGCTCGCGTCCGAGGGGATGCCCTTGGGCGCGCCACTTGGCCGTCCACGCAGCGCCCAATAGGGTCCGCTATGTGTGCAGAGGAGAAAGATAGAGGAGGTCGATCCCGACCTAAATGTGCGTGGTGCATACTAATTTTTACTAATGTTGTGTGATACACACTACTGGAATAAATCGTCCTGTGTTTGTGTGCGCCACATGAATTGATAAGAGCTGTCGCTCCGCTTTTCAAGTGATAACACTGTGAATTGAGCCGGCGACCATGGCGGAGGAGTACCGGCAGCGGCTGGACAACAACGTGGAGAAGCTCGTGGAGAACTTCAAGGGGCTGATCAAGACGGCCAAGATCAAGGACAAGACCAACACCACGCGCGAGGCCTTCCAGAACTCCATCTACGCGACCACGCTGGTGCGGAGCGCGCACCATTTTGCATACGGAAGATGGGGCGTATATCTTCATAGTTAACCGACTGACTAATTGGGGATAGGTGCAAGCGAGCGAGTCGCTGCTGAAGCTCGTGTCCGAGATGAAGCTGTCGCTAGCGCTGGGCGACTTCGACGGCATGAATCAGACCGTCGACTCGACCATGGAGGACCTGTACAAGCGCTGCGACGACGTGGACGCCAACGTCGCGCACCTGAGCTCGGACATCTCCTCCGCGCTCTTTGAGCTCGAGAGCCACTACTACCAGTCCAAGTGGCGGCTCCCGCCCGCGGACGCGGTCGACGCTGACGCGAGCTCCTAATTGAGTGGATAATGGAGCTGACCTGCCGTATATTAGCCCAGCGTACTCGTGTTGTCCAACAGCAGTCATGGCCGTGTTACGTGGAAGGCCACGCTTCTCCTCTCTCCTTTGCCCTCCCTTACGCACCGGCATCCTACATGTTCGCGTCGAGATTCGGGTCGTCCTCGTCCTCGTCCTCGTCCTCCTCGTCCTCGTCGTCATCCCCATCGTCCTCCTCGTCACCATCCCCGTCGTCGTCGCCATCGATGCTGGGCACCATGGGCGCGATGCGGGGTGTGGACGCCTGGGAGGCGGAGAATGTCGACGGAGACGGGGAGGCGGTGGGAACTGGCGTCGCCGGATGGGATGACCGCGCCGACGGGCTCGCGACCGGTACCGACACCGTCGTGATCGGACCAGTCACGGGAAGGTTCTCCTTCATCCGCCACTCGTTCAGGCGCCGCCGGTTCTCTTGGTCTGTCAACGGGATGTAGCTGGTTCAACATCGGGATACACGTTAGCTGTCGATTCGTGCATCCCCAGGCCGAAACAGCGTGCAAAACGCACCTGGCGCGCTCCTCCTCCGAGAGCTTCTGCCACATATCGCCTAGGATCTTGGACGCGTCCTTGGCGCTCGTATTCGGGTGGTCCGCCATGATCTTCTTCCGCCATTGCCTACAGGATATTTCCTTTAGTCTCCCTACCGAACAAGTCGCCACCACGAGCAGTGCACGTACCGGCAGAACATGAGAAAGGTGTTGACGGGCTTTGGCGGCCGGTTGGGCTTCGGCACGGGCGGCGGCGGCGGCTTGACCGTCGTGCTCTGCGACTTTGGCCGCATGCGCTTGTAATCCTCGCGCTCTAACTGCGGGATGTCCTCGGCCAGCACGTACTTGACGAATGGCGACCACGCGTCGACGTCCGCGCGATCGCGAAACGGCATCATCACTGGCGGCAACCGTGTCACCCGGTCCTTCAGGCCTTCGCGAATGAGCTGCCACGCACAGACAATCAAACGAGTTCATATTGGCGACCGCGCTCGATGGATACTACTCATGAAACGGGTTGAACGTACGCGCGAGTAGTCCTGGAGCTGCTCCCGAATGGACAAGGCGATCTGTGCCTCGAACTCTCCGCTCAAACCCTACGACGAACGGCAGGCTTGCGCTGTTAGACACGGTAAGTCCGTTCGTATCAAAGAGAGACATCCCGTCCTCAAAGACGCACCAAGTCTTCGCACACGACCGCCGCAAACCGCTCGGGCGAGTTGTGCGGGTCGCTCAGGTCCCACTCGAAGCGGTCGATGAAGATGGTGTCGTTGATGCGCAGGTTGATGCAGATCGGGTGCAGGCTCTCGTTTGTCGCCGCCTCGTGCCAGGGCTTGGCGCGGCGCGCCTTGTCCACTTGCGCCTCGATGGCACTCGTGATGGGCTTGTGGAACACCTCGGGCAGGTCGAGGTCATGAACGAGCGTAGCTGCAAACGATTCGGGCGTCACGTCCTGCTCGTACCTGTCGGGATAGCATTCAGCATTGCGTTAGGAATCAGTGTCAGCGACACAGTTGGAAGGGTGCGCTAACCAGAAACGTCGAGATGGCCGTACAGGTTCCAAGTGAACGAGTCAATGTATCGGTATCCCTCGACGTCGACGTCGATCCGGATCGGGACGAGCAGCGTCTTGCTCGGCGGGAACTGCGCATTTAGACACACAACAGCACTTGTTAGGCGCCAATGCGTTGGTTTAGGCGACTTCGAAGACAGTATAAGCGAGGCAGAACCTTGGGGTACTTGTACAGTCGCCGCTGCGCGAGAAGCGTCGTGGACGTCCTGTTCGATTCCCATCCAGAGACGAGGGTTTGCAGTAGACACACACCTTCATAGTGAGGATATTTGGCTCCGTCTGCGGGTTTTTGGACCGGTGAACAGCCCGCGTACCTTTTTGCGGCTTGGTTCGCGTCGCTGGGGTCGTCCAGTTTCCTCTTGAGCTTCGGAGAAGTGGCCGTCGAACTTATAACTGCAGCAATCACAGCAGCTCGCGGATTAGACTTGTGAATATCCGACCCTACACTCCACTCTGCCCACTATGAAGCGTCCGTACACATGTTCTTGTCCATGGGCTTGCCGCCTCGCCGGCGGATCAGCCACGACTCCATCAAGCCGTTGATCTAGGCGCGTACCACAACGATACCTCGCGTCAACAACGCATTAATATACTCCAATAGTCAAATATGCAAGGCCACGCAACCCACCCGTCCGACGTTGCCCTTGTATCGGCCAAGCATCCACTGCGACAGCATGCTCGCGTTCACGCCGCACTCCTTCGACACGTCGACCTGGCGCAGGCCGAGCCGGTTGCGCAGCACCTCCACCTACCGCAGCAGAGAGAAGCGCTTCAGCGTCATCGTATAACTCACTAGCGCCGCAACTGCAGTTAGCGCGCTCACCTCTTGTGACAGGACTGAGCGCTCCACCTCCGCATTGTCCTGGCCGCCCACGAGCAAACCACGATCGTTAGTCTCCATTTCACGACGAGCGCGGCCGCAATCGCCGCGCGGGAGACGCCACACAGAGACGAAGACCGGAGCGATCGAGAGCCGGCCGTCGCCGCCTCGGACCGCCCCGCGTTGCTACCATTTTCCTACCATCGGAAGATGCGCCAAGTCCCGCGCTGCCATTTTTGCTCGAGAGCGATTCGCTGGCACAAAGTAATAGCGGCGGCGGTCTGGCGGGCGCTGCTGGTGGCAAAGGCGACATGTGATTGGACAAAAAGTGATTAAAAAAAGTACTCTGACTCGCTAAAAAAACATTTGTGAATGCAATATGATTGGTGCGAATTTGGAAAACCGGTAAAGCCAATTTTTAAAATTGCATGAAATACATGCAATCTTGATCGTTTTTGAATAGCATTGAAAAACTCGGAAAACTCGGTATTTGTGCGCTTTTGGTAAATTCTACACCATTCGACAGATTGGCGTCTTCTTTTTCGCTTAGAACTAGTTATAGCTCGATTCACACAGACAGTTTTTCACGTCATTCTCGCAAAAACGCTGCCGCGAGCAGGTGGTTGGGCAAATCCGACATTGGAAACCAGTGGGACAAGAACGAGAACGTGTTGACCACCTTTATTAGCCCCAGTTCATTCACTTATCTGGCAAAATCGTAATATTTATTGGAAACTGCAAGTGGTACGATTTTATTGGCTGAAATTATGCCAGCCGCTGGCGTTTGCCAGGTCGCCGACCATCCCGATTCTGGATTTGGCGTCCTTGGCGGATGAGGCGCAAGACTGTTGTGACCGTGAGCTCTGCGGACCGCCGCTTTCTCGTTGACGGCGCAAGTTGTAGGTGCTCCATACCAACGCGAAACAGGTCAGTGGCTTGCTGCTCTGTCATGTCGGCTGGGATTACGAACCCAGCCGACTCAATCGCATCAGAGATGTGGCGGATTAAGACGCACCAGTCGGAGTAGGTTTTGTGCATGGCTTGGCTCGGTAGATCATGCGCACAAATCTTCTTGAGCGGTGGGTATCCGTGGTGTTTGTCGCCAAACCACCAGAGTGTCCATGCCTCGAACGGGCCAGTCCGTGGGAATATGAACGTTTGTGGCAGCAGGTGGAATTTGCCGTCATATAAGTGAACCATGGCCCCACTCGGAGCCTCAACAGGCTGACAGAATGCTGACGCTTGCGTCTGGACCAAACCAGCGCGCTCAAGAAGCCGCTCGATTGTGCATTCCAGTTGCTCCTTGGTGATGTTTCCTGCCGCCACCTCTTTCTCCTCGATCACTGCGCTCATGCCCTCCAGCAAAACCGGCGGTAATTATCAATCGAGCTTTGCACTGCTTGAAGCTGCTTGTATAGCTCCACATGAGGCGGAATGCCAGTGGGCTCTATCCACGGCGACGGACCCGCTACCACAAGCGCTAGTCGGAGCTGATGAATGGCCTCGTTGCTCCGAAATGAAAAGTTGAGAAAGCGAATGCGATGCCGGCAGAGTCCGCCTGAGGTAGTTGGTGTGAAAGATGAGAGATGCGATGCATTGCCTCAGTATGTCCTTGGTGCTGCTGGTTCCTGCAAGCGCGGGATACATCGCGTTCATGCATTCGCGTACGTGGTCGAGCTGGTTGTTACTGAAACGGGGCGGAAGAGCAGCGAAACCAGCGCTGTCCAGGGGCAGACCTGCCACGACGCGCCCCATGTACTGGTCTCCTGCTGCCTCGTAGCGAATGTAGCAGTCTTGAACTCTTCCCAACGATCAGCCAACTCTTAGACAGACACTAGCAATCGACGAACCACCCGTCATGCCGCTACAGACAAATGTGGCCACGCCCTTGCGAATCAAGTGCGTTCCATAGTGATCGAGGCCCGTTCTCTCGGTGATTAGCTACCGCAACGCCGTCCCAAACCGTGCTTTTTTGCTGCGATCCTGGAAACAGCGGTCCTGGTGGCTGTGTCGGGCGACAAGCCAAGTAGATTGCGAGCGCGGTGATACAACACGTAGCTAGGCTCAACGGATTAGCGTACATGTGGCGTGGTTCCTTCGGTCCGTTACCCTCCTGATTGGTTTTGGACTTGTGCATGATACAGCCGACGCTGTCGTCCAGAGCACTAAGATGCTCGGTACAGAGTGTCTGGACTGACTCGGACCGACACATGAGATTCCACTGCATCGTCAGAAAGAAATGGGCGAACCCCCTGTCTTGGCGAGCCAGCGTTGCCTCGCACAGGCCCCGGTAGACCGAGTGCGGGGGCGGGTCCTTGCCTGAATCTCTGGCGTTTCCCGCTTGGTATTTGGACTCTTGTAGTCTCTTTAGGCCCGAGTAAAACGTCGCCATGCTCTTCTCGTACGCGGGAGGTAGCGGCAGTTCTTTCCGGCGGTAAAGGTCTGTAATCGCACTGCGATAACCATTCAGAGTGATGATGCCGACGGTTTTGCGCTTCTCTAGCAAGAACGCCTCAAAGTCGGCAGGCGTAAAACGCCCAAAGTCGATCTGCTCACTCATGTCAAAATAATGACGCGATTCGTGTTTCTTGATCTCAACTATCCAACGCGAAATGGTGCGAAGGCTTCCGCGGTACGCTTGCTGCGTTTGTGACGATATACAGGCTTCTCTTACGTCCTGGGAGGCTACGTTGCCCTCTGATGGCGCCTCAGCCGGCACCAAGTCCATCATCACCGTTTCGGCCGGTATTGAGGCTGTCATCACGGCCTCGGTCGGCTTCGTGCAGTTCCTGGCCGGTATCGAGTCCGCCAGCACGGTCTTGCCTGGCGCAGAGCCCACCATCACCGGCTTCACCACCGACACGCTCGTCTATCCCGGCGCCGAGGTCGCCAGCACCGTGTCGGCCAGCGTCGTGGTCGTCTTCGCCGGCGTCAAGGTCGCCAGCACCGTCTCGGCTGGCGCGGCGCTCGTCTTGCGAGGCGCCGAGGCCGTCACTACCGTCTTGACAGGCGACGCGCTCGTTACGGCAGGCATCAAGGCCGCCAGCACCGTCTCGCCCGGCGCGGCGCTCGTCAAGGCCGGCGCTGAGGACGCACGCGCCTTCTCGGCTGCGGCCGTGCACGTCTCGGCCAATGCCGACGCCACCACCATCGTCGTTGGTGTCCTCTTGGTCTTCGTCGTGCGCGTCTTGGGCGTCTTGGGTGTCTTGGTGTTGGGGAGCGTAACCCTGGTCGGGCCACGTGCGTGTGCCTGGTCGGGTCGGGCATTAGTTTGGTTCATGCTTTACGCGTCTCGGAGCTGCCTGGTGTTCTCGGTCTGTTGGATTTTTAGCAAATGGTAGACCATATATCGTAGGATTTCTGGGCGACAGAACAGGCGTCATACTGTGCCAAAGCGAATGATATACTAAGTCGAGGATACTGCTCTCCGCACAATTGTAAATGACAGTAAAAACGAAGGCGAGATTTCCTACGATCCCATACAAACTGCTTGATACATCCTACGAAACAGCGACAATCACTTATTATGTAATATTGATTTATACAGTAGGGAGTTTCAGAGTCCTGTTTCTTCAACCTGATTTTTGGTCGTATTTTTGCGATAAAGGCAGCACAAAAGTCAGGTTCGACGGCCTTTCTATTTGGTTGCAAACTTTTCGACGACACCATATTTTCAGATTTCCTCTTGAAATCAAATATCACTTTTCACAGGTTTAAAATTTACACAAGTTAAAAGGTCAACGTTGCCGCGGCTCCCCGCCATTTTAAAAAAGGCTGTGAGCAGAGCAAGACGGCGGACATGGCACGAAGCAAGAGGGCTCCGACGACGAGCACTGGGCACACGACACCGGCGCAGCGCATTGCGATGGTGGAGTGGCTTGAGGACGACGAGGATTACAAGATCATCGCTGGCACCTCATCGGCAGGCAAGTGAACGGCTCAAGGGAACGGCGTCCCCATGATTGTCGGCTTTGCGAAGATGTCAGACTACGTGCACGAGCGGTCCGTCACGCACATGCGCGAGAGCGGCGTGTTTAATGTCAAGCACGCCCAGAAGTGGGAAGACTCGCAGTGTCAGGGCCGCTGGAGGTCGGTATACAAGAGCTACCAGATCACGCATGTCAAAGTCAACACCACCGAATTCGGCGTTCCCGATGAGCTTGCAGCTCATTCGGTCTCCCTTGACGAGTATATCGACATGCTCTGTCTTCTATATCAGCGCATTGATGCGATGTTCGGCACGTTATCTAACGTACAGCCTACATCAGTTCTAAGCGCTCCCGACTTGTCCGACATCGAATGGTTTCCCCAGGGCGACGTAGCCGACGGCCACGATGGAGACGCCGACAGTAAAGACGAAGCCGATGGAAAGGAAAGTAAGAGTGTTGTACCGCGGTTGCCTTCTCCAGTGTCTGTGCGGTCAGCCTTGCAGAAGTGTCTGTCGTCCCTACGATCCGCGACGGCACGAGTGCACGCAGCGTCTCCTGTGCCATCCACGGCCTCAACACGGCGCACATCGGCAGGACGGCGCTCATCGCGCGATGATAACAATGTAGACGGTGAAAACGATGACCCCAATGCTCGCCAGCTCGCGGCCACAGCAACCGAGTCCAAGGGAATCGCAAAGGGAAGGGTTAAAAGCGAAATGACTTCGGTAGCGTGTACGGCAAGTAGGCACAGCAGCGCCTCGCGTTTGGCGAGAAGAAGAAGCTAAGGCTGCAGATAGAGTGGCAAAAGACGCAGATGGAGGAGGAGTTGCGGGTGCGCTAGGTAGAGACTGCCGCGCGCCAGGCCCAGAACCGTCAAGAGAGGCGCCAGCAACTGATTCTTCAACTCCTACTATCTGGAAAGCCGATGCAAGAGGTGGACCAGATCGTTAAGCATTTCTCCCCTTAGGAACGATAGACTCACCGCACTGGATGCGATCAACAGCTTCTGCTAGATCTAATCTTTTCTCTCAAGCCTGCAGTTTCCTTTTACACAAGCATGCTCTGCTTGAGTTGTTCACGCTTAAGGACACTCCGCTGTGAGCTGGGTGCACCTGGCCTTACCGCCGAGCAATCGCTTTCATCTCCGTATGCGTACTCATCACTTACCGTCCAGATATCATTCACCTCCAGCGCGATATTGAGCAGCATTGCGTACAGCAGAATGTGATGGTTGACCGTCCGGAAGTCACCGCAACCACCAATTGGCGTACGAACGCCATAAAAGACGACCACCGACTCTTCTATGAACCGATACAGTTCTCGTTCATCACCCTGGCGTTCGACAGGTTCGTCTTGAATTGCGCATTCTCTGCTGTCGCTGCGGCTGGCAACTTGTACGGTGTAATTAGATGCTCTGTGAGAGCGTATCCGCCATCGCCGACGATAAACTCCCCCTCACTCAAGTATCGCGACGGATGGAGCGCTACGGCACATTTTCCAAATACAGTCGAATCTGCACACGAGCCTGACCAGCCGGCGTAGATGAAAAGGATGCGTTGATCCTTATCGCATATGACTTGCACGTTAAACCCGTACCGCTTCTTGCGAGTGAAGTGGATGCTGCCGTCGATATGCGGTCGCTGAGAGAAGCTCACGTACGTTCCGTCCACAAATATCACCGCACCTTCATGCCCAAAGCGTTCTCTGTAGAAGGCGGACGATAGTTGACGCTGCTGTGTCGTGGGCCACAAGACGAAGCGTGAGTAGTGTCGTAATAGCGCTTTGCGAACACGACTCACGCATGTCGACAACCGTGCCGGCACCGATTCAGTAATAGCGCGATAGTCGATCGCATGACATGCCGTTCCCAAACGCCCCACACCACTCCAATGTTACAGACAGCTGCACGACGATCGGTAGCTGCGGTCTCCCCAGCTGGCTTTGAAAGCTTGTGTCGTTTCTGGTGAGGTCGGGGATGAAATCGAACGTGCGCCGATCGACACGGACGGCTTGTCAAAACTCATTCGGAGTGAACTGGAACAAAATGTATAGATGAGCTGTTGAACGAGGAATGTCGCGACGCGACACCATATATCTTGTGCTCCGCACGTCGCAGTACAGGTCGTGCAGGCTGTCGATCGAGTTGTCCGAATCGCCTGAGTCTTCCATCTCACGAAGGAGCACTTCCCTCATCAGCTGCGACGACATCTCCGTCTCCAGCTTCTTGTTTGTCAGACGTTGGCATCTTCTCGATACACCATAGTGCAGCTAGTGCGAAAAGTTTGCATATCCTGTCAGCAAAGTCAGTGTTTTTCCTGCCAAATGTGAAAAACTGCCTATTTTTTATGGAAATTGTCGTAAACGAAGCGCATTATTGTCTTGGACATTGTGCTAAAGTGACGGCTTCGGCGTAGTTATTTTTTTGTCAGAAGGACAAGATGCTAACATTTTGACAAAAAAATTGCTTACCCTTACGATTATACTATAATTTGTATTAAATAGACATCATTTATGAACACCACATTATGTATTGGCCGACGTTAATACTTTGTGTGCCCTCCATTCTTGTCAACGACAGCGGTCAAGCGCTGAGGCATTGACTCGACACAGCGTCTCACAACGCCATCGTCGATGTTGAGCCAGATCTGTTTCAGCTTCACCTTAAGATCATCGAGACTGTTAGCTGGGTTCCTATGAAGCTCTTGCTTCATGATCGCCCACATGTTCTCTATCGGATTTAAG
>JAADXW010001237.1:0-10900 GCA_023337975.1 Phytopythium ostracodes
GGCCTTCCATACAAATTTCGATTTCGGCCCCACGACCAAATCAGCGTTCACTTTCTCACCATACAAAAATCAAGTTATCCAGAATGTTGGTCATTGTTGAGTGTAGATCCAACGCCGAGTAATCTGTCTTTCCCCCCCTTTCGCTCGACGACGTCAAGGCAGCGCGTTGGCATCGAGCGAACGAACTTGTGCAAGTACTCGCGGGGAATCTCCCGCCACGCGAGCTGGAGGGCAGCCTTGAGCGCGCTGACCGAGTAGTATTGCTTGGCGTTGCTGTAGACCTTGGCTGCGAGCCACGACCAGACGTTCTCGATGGGGTTCAGGTCAGGTGACCTGTCTGGCCAACCGAGGACGCGGACGCGCGCTGGTTCGCTCTCGAAAAATTGCATGGTCTCCCTGGAGTGATGGGTCGACGCGTTATCTTGCTGGTAGAAAAAGTCACAGCTATAGTGTAAGTGAGCGAAGGGCAACATGTACTCAGAGACCGTGTAAATATAGTCGCTGGAGCTCTGCTTTCACTCTAGAAATACCAGTTCCGTGGTCCCATGAACACAGAACGCTCCCCACACCATGACCGAACCTCCCCCAAAGTTGCGCTGCAGATATGCGTGTGGCGGAGAGCGCAAGTCTCTCCAGTAGAATTTGTACGAGTCGGGGCCATCAAGATTAAACTTTTTCTCATCAGAGAAAATTGTCGCTCCCCAGTCCTGTCTGAGCTCGACCATGCTGCGAGCCCAGGCAAGACGAGCCTCCTTATGAGCGGGAGTGAGATCAAGAGTACGGTCCATCTTAGTGTATTCGAGATAGTCAGTGCTAGCCAAAACACGTTGGGCTGTGCGCACACTGCACTCCAAATCATACGTATCCTTCAGCTTAGCTGCCGTGCATTCACCCTTACACGCCTCTCGAACGATGGTCCGTACGTCTCGCTCACTTAGCACAGGCTGTCGTCCACGCTGACCCGTCCCTCTCTCGATACGTCCTACGGCGCGCCACACGCAGTCGAGCGAACGACCGGCGCGCTCGGCCACCCCCCTCGGGCTGAGGTCCCAGCCTTCGTAAAGCCCGTTAATCCACTCATACTCCTCCTTGGTGACCGGTCTTCTGGTTCCCGTTGGGAAATGACGGTCAACGAAGGGCGGACCACCCAATAATGACGACCAACATTCTGGATAACTTGATTTTTGTATGGTGAGAAAGTGAACGCTGATTTGGTCGTGGGGCCGAAATCGAAATTTGTATGGAAGGCCCCTCACAACCACGGAATTAGCCCTCCTTAGCACAAACCGACGATTTGACATGGTGATTTACACCACATATCCAAACCGCGTGTCCTAATTCGTAACCGTTGCTGAGAAATCGTAAAATTCGAGTGGACGCTAGTTTTTGTCGCGGAGTGTATCTGCCGAATATACTGTACCGTGGCTCCGGCAAACATGCCTCATACTAAAGTCAAGGTTTTTCTGAGCAAAAGAAAGGCAACAGGGAAAGGGGAAGGGGAAATTAATTTATGATGCTGAAACCAAGGATAAAGTGGTAGTTTACCGGGCATGGGTCGGAATGTCACCTGCAAACATGAAATTAATCATACAGGAGCCGTAATTTGCACTGTAAATGGCGGCTTACTGATGCCGTTTACAGTCAACCGTTGGAGATTCTCTAAGGCTATTAAAATAACATTATTAGTCGTCAGCTCTAAAAATGATGCTACCCTTATAGTTATTATATAAAAGATTAGAAGGTCATTCCGACCGTTGAACCTACGCTGTTGTTGGTGCATTCCTTGAACGACCATGTGGAAAAGACGGGAAAAGCAGAAGGCAAAAAAATTATAACGCCCGCCCCCTGTACATTTCCTTTTCCTGACTGTCTTTATTGCAGGCGGAATCTTCTCCCCCGCATACTCAAAGCGATCGCTGGACACGTCGGGCCGGCTGCCACCACGCGCACATCGTTTGCTACTTTGGGCGCGGTGTACAGGTCGATCTTCTCTTTGTACCGCTCACCCGCAGCTCGAAGCTCGTGCGCGCGTTTCTTCCGCGCGAGGAGCGGCGACCCCTTTCTTCCCAGCATCAACTGAGCACCAAGCCAGTGCGTGCTGCTTCGTGGCGGCGGGATGAAGAGCCGGTGGGTGGAGGCCGTGCGCCGCGGGGTGTCGGTGGCGTCTCCGCGCGGCCCGGGGCGCGGGCGCTACCCGTCGCAGTCGACAGCGACGCTGTCGGAGGTGAGCAGCTCGACGGACGCGGAGAATCCAGCGTTCCTGCACTTTCCCGACCGGTGCGAGAGCGTCGGCGAGTGCTCGGTCGCGCACGTGCTGGAGAACTGCGTGCTGCAGGGCGGCGTGCACCACACACACATGAACATGCTCACGTACCTCGGGCGCCCGCTGCGGCAGGAGTTCTGCTGCTACCCGGTCTCGGTGCAGTGGTTCCGCGCGTTCGACGAGCACGACGACTTCCAGGTGATCCCAGGCGCGTGCGACGAGTTCTTCACGCCCTCGGCGGACGACATTGGCGCGCGGATCCTCGCCAAGGTAATGATCGAGGACGAGGACGTGGTAAAGACTAAGATGCTCGAGTACGGACCCATCAAGGAGGACCCGGAGGTGCGCAGCAAGGTCGAGATGTACCTCGAGCGCAAGTCGGTGCTGTTCATGGTAAGTGGCACGTCGTTTTCGGAGGGCGACTCTGTCATGCTGACGCGACTGCCATGCTGGCGATACTGCCACATTCAGGGACTGCAAAGCGTCGCCGTTCGGAACAGCAGCGAGTACCCAGAGAGCGAGGAGCTTCGCGTACGCTCCCCTTTTGCTTTGGAGGGATTGTGCATAGCGCTCTGAGCTCATATCGATATGTTTGCTGCTTGAATGGCTCACAGGAGAGCTGGACGCTGCTGATCGATGACCGAAGAGTGCGCCTCACGTGCGAGTCGTCGCTCCTGCCGCCCTTCGAGAGCCTCTACACACCCGAGATCAAGGTAATTGACCGCGTCCGATCCCAAGACGACGCCAAGCTCTCTGTCCGTCGACACCGTCGCTTTGATGATTGATCTTCTGTCGGCGTTTTGATCCTGACTGATGATGTGCAGCTGGAGGTGACGCCCAACTCTCCCAACGAGTTCTGCCTGTTCTTCCGCGACGAGATCTTCGTCAGGCTGCGTGCCGAGTCGAACCTCGTGCGCGACATCATCGTGCTGACGCTGCGCGCGTTCTGCAAAGTGGCCGTCGAGAGCGACGTCACGCACGACGCCGTCGCGCGCGGGCTGTCGCCCATGCTCACGCTGCGCACGCTAGCCGAGAAAGAGGCTGCCGAGAAGCACCAACAGCTGCAGCAAGTCGAGCAGCCAGTAGGTGTCAGTACGAGCTTTGGCGGGTTGTACGGGCTAAGTTGTATGCTGAGTTTGTACACGCCGTCCCTTGCTTTCCACCAGGCCCAAGAAGTAGCCTCTCCGGTTCCATCGTACGATTTACCTTGGAACCGGGGCGGGGCTTTTGGTCTGACCGCGACTTCGTCGTCCGGTTCAAAATTCCCGGGCGACCTCCAAGAGGTCGACGACGACGACGACGACGAGTTCCTCGACGATGATCGGCCTCACCGCAAGCTGAGTATTGCGAGCAGCTTGAGCGCCGCGAGGAGCAGCTTCTTTGGCGAGGAGTGGGACGAATCGCTGCTCTTGGACGCCGAGGCGCTCATCGGCAACGCGATGAAGATGGGGCTCCAGAACCAGATACTACCGCGCGAACCGAAGCGCATCTCGATCATGGACATCCCGGACCTGCAGATCATCGAGACGATGGAAGGCTCACGATCGAAGCAGCAGGGAGCGCGCAAGGTTGGGTCACAAGATGGACGACGTCGGCGGCGACGGCTCTCCGCCATTGGAAGCGATGGGAGCACGCCGCGTGGAAGCTTTGACGGCAGCTACAGCGACGACGACAACGATAGCGGGCTGGACGATCCGTCGGGCGCGTTGTTTGCGTCGAAACCTGAACTGGACGCGAAAGTGCCGCCAGTGCTCGACCCGAGCTGCATAGACGATGCCATCAAGGATTTTATGGAGAGCATCGACACGGACGAGGATGTCAAGGAGGGCATGGACATGGACGCGCTGCGGTCACAGTACGTGGCGATCTTTGTGGCGCTCCAGCGCGAGCTGCACCAGTACAAGCAACGCGTGACGCGGTTGACGCAGCAGCTGGACGAGAAGCGGGACGAGAACGCGGGCTTTCGCAACGACATTGACACGCTGCAGGACGCGCTGCGCTCGCTGCAAGTGAGCAACAAGATGTACGAGCTCGTAGCGGACGACCTGCGGCAAAAGAAACGCGCCACCTTGGCGAAAAGCGCGAGCAGCGGAGACGACACTGACCCCAGCGCCACGTTGGCTGCCGCCTCCAAGTTCTTCATCGACCTGTCCAGCGCCGCCGAGCACAGCGAGACCAGCCCTGTGATGTGAGCTCATCTGACCATTGTGCAGTAGGCTCTTCGGTCCCGATCATCCTGCGGTCGCACCCTTTTGCAACAATAGAAACGTGTCTTGTAGTGTTTGCATGTGCCCGCCACCTCGTCCAATAGTCAAGGGAGTCAATCTCCCTGTCAGCCGGCCGGCCTGATCACTCACATCACACGCACACTGCGCAAGCTGTGTCTGTATTAACTTGATGCGTCCGCTCATTCCCCTTCCCGCCTCCTGCGCCGAGCGAGCGTCTTGTCACAGCCTACTGGCGCTTCTCGAGCGCCTCGATCCGCTTGGTCAGCGCCGCGTTGTGCGCGACCACGTCCTCCTTGAGCGCGCCGATGGTCTTCTGGATCTCCTGCGTGGACTTGTCCACGTCCTCCGTCAGCTGATACAGTCCGTAGCCGGCGCCGACGGCCACGCCCACGGTGAACGACGTCAGGCGCTGGAAGAAGGAGCTGCCGCCCTTCTTGACCACCACGGGCTTGGGTGCGGGCGCGGCCGCGGCCGCGGTGGCCGGCGCGGCCTCCTTGGCCTCCGATGCGAACGAGCGTACGGCCGCGGCCTTCATGTGGCGGATCCCCTGCGCGCGCAGCATGGTCAAGCAGATAGGATGGAGGATCGACACACTTTCACGCTGGAGCGTTTGGCAAATGCGCACGGGAAGAGCAAAACGAGGGGACCGAAAATGCTGGGGCCACGAAACTCAGCATGGTACTGAAAGTCGGTATCGTACCGGTAATATACTGATATGATACTGGTATCGTCGGTATTCGACTGAGGATAATTCAGATGGGTACATTTTAGCGATGGTTCCTTGATACAACTAGCTAAAAGGACGCGGCATTCGCATCCGTTTCACGGCAACGTGCATGCGGCGCTATAAATTGCCGCGCCTGCCGCTTTCCACTTTCTAAGAGCTCACTTGTTCGCATTGGGTTTCTTGCTGTAGATCCCATTACGCCTTGCTTTGCCGTGTTGCGACCCAGCGGCATGCGGGCGTCCACGACGGGCGGCTCGGCGTCGGCGCTCCATGGCGATGGCCAGCAGCAGCAGCAGCAGCAGCAGGCGCCGGCGGACCTTGTGCAGCTGCAGCGCGAGTACCGCAATATGGAGATGAACCGGCGCGTGTACGCGGACGAGAGCCACCAGGTGATGCGGCGGCAGCAGGCCGTGATCGAGAAGCTCAAGAAGGACAACGACGACATGAAGCACGAACTGCTGCTCGCCACGCGCCACCTGACCGAGAGCTCGGCGGCGGCGCAACAGGAGCAGCTCGCGCGCGTGAGCGAGCAGCTTGAGTCCTTCCACAAAAAAAACGCGGCCGAGGGCAAGAAGCTCGAGACGCTGACGCACCAGATCCAGGTCATGCGGCACAAGGTGCTGCACCAGAAGAAGCACATAGGCGGCGTCAACGCGGCGCGCGAGAACCAGCAAATGGTTAGCAAGCAGATCCGCATCCTCGAGAACCGGCTGGACAAGTCACTAGTCAAGTTCAACGAGGCGCTCGCGCAGAACAAGGTGCTGCGCGAGGAGATCGACAACCTGCGGCGCGAGCGCGTGGCCTTCGACGCCATCTACCGCAAGCTCGAGCGCGAGCACAACGACAAGAAGAAGCAGATGGCCACCACCATCGAGCTCAGCAACCTCGCGTACGAGCAGCGCGACGCCGCACAGCTCGAGCTACGCGCGCTGCTGGAGCAGGGCCGCGTCGAGACCGAAGCACACCGCCGCACGTTGGGCGAGCTCATGGAGAAGATGGACGACGCACGAACCCGCGGCGGCGACGACAACCTTGGTGGCAAGCGTGTGTTCTTGTCGTCGCCCTTGGGCGGCCCAGGAGGCCGCATGGGGGATCTGACGCTGGAGGAGGAGCTCGAGATGAAGAAGAAGATCCAGAAGGGCACATGGGGCGTGGCCAAGGAGAAGGTGCACGTCCAGGTGTCCATCGAGCGCGTGCAAAACTTCGAGGAGGCCTTCCAGAAGATTAAGGCGGCCACGCACATCGACGACCTCGAGGAGCTCGTGGCCGCCTTCATCAAAAAGGAGGACCAGAACTTCTCGCTCTTCAACTATGTCAACGAGCAGACCAACGAGCTCGAAAAGCTGGAAGAGTGGATCGCGGCGCTGCGCGAGGAGGAGAAGAAGTACAACGACGAGAGCGGCAACGGCGGCGGGGACGGAGACCCGTCGGGCAACGGCAGCGGACAGCACCGACAGCTGCTGCGCGAGCTCGAGAGCAAGTTGCAGGCCACGGAACAGGCGGCGGACAGGTGCGAAGCCAAGTGCCAGGAGGCGCAGCAGATCGTGGGCGCCGTCAAGGGCGCCATCCAGAGTCTGTTCGCGCGCAGCGGCTGCGACGCGCAGCAAATGATCGAGATGCTTGGCGACGCGGTCGTGACCGAGGCCAACATGATGGCGTACCTGGGCGTGATCGAGGAGCGCGCCAACGAGATCCTGCGCCAGTACGCGGCCTTGGCGCTGCAGCAACAGCAGCAGCAGAAGCTCGCGAGAAGCAAACACACCAACGAGGCGTACGACAACGAAGCGCAGTTCGCGTCCAACGTCACTGGCAACCGCAGCGCTGGCGCCATGAACGAGGGTAACGCCGTCGTGGTGCAGTCCGTGCTAGGCATCGGACCCGTCACGCCAATGGGGCAGGACCCGCTGCAGATCAACCCGCCCAATCTCGAGGACTACTCGTCCGAGGATGAGGATAGTGGCGGCGACAATGACGACACCATGCACCCGCTGACCCGCGACGAGCTCAAGGTGCGCACGCTCAAGGGACTGCGGCGACTCAACCACGCGACGGGAGCCACAGCATCTCGAGACGTGCGGCGGGCCAACAACCTCAACCATGGCGGCGGCATCGGTGGTCCTGGCGGCAATCTAAAGTAGCGAGGGATCCCCACAGGGTGGAAGGGACGCGAATTAATTTCATAATGGATATTCGGAGCACTTACTTGTTCACATCTCGCTCCTCCGTTCTTTTCTCATCCGTCAGTAATCGTCCTCGCTGTATAGGTACAGCCGCGAGTACGGCGTGCGTAGGTCCAGGTGCACGGCACAGAACGGACAAATGGCACGTCCGTTCGGCATCAGCAGCGCGGCGTAGTGCGCGGCTAGCTTGGCGCTGATGGCGTGGCCGCACGGGTTCAGCACGCACTCCGGGATCGCGTGGCGCTCGGCGACCGACTGCAGCTGGGAGTTCTCCTTGAGAAGCAGCTGCACCAAATTTCCTGGCGCACGACACAGCGGACACGTCTTGGCGCTTGCAATGCGCTTGTCGTATCCGAACACGTGGCCGCACGCGGGGAATACATGAGGGATCTGCGCTTTCGGCACTTCCGGTTCGCCAGGTCCTGGACGCGTAAATCGCAGTTGATGAAGCTGCACAGGGCACTGCACGTTCAGGTTCTCGAGCTGCTTGGCAACCGATGCGACGACGACGCTGCCGCGGCCATACACCATTGGCGACATGGCGTCGATCAGCATTTCTTCAGCAGTCGCAGCACCGTTGTTGCCGTCTCCGTCCAACGCGGCGAGTTGACGTACACCGTGAGGCGTCTGGAACTGTAGCTGGACGCCGCCAAGATCGATGATCGCACCATCCGTAAGCACTGGAGCGCGACCATCAGCGCCCGTTGTCGGTCGGTTGAACGCACTGTTGCGTACGCGAAAATTCGGTGCGACTGAGTTGTTGTTGCTCGACTTGGCGGAGCGGCCTTCGATCGCGTACAGGTTGCCGTTCACCGACACTTCGAACCACTGCTTGTGCTCAGGCAGCCACACACGCACGCCGTTCTTGGTCAAGCCGTCGAGCGGGAGGTCGTGAGCATCTTCGACAGGCATTTCGTAGTGGTCAAGCACTAACGACGCATCATCGTCATCGCCAGTATCACCCAAAACGACGGTGCTTCTCACAAAACTCGACTGGTTATCTGCGTCGCCATTCTCCGTGTTCTTGTCCGTCGACAGGGCTTGAAGCGTTAACGCGACGCATCCATGGTCGCTCGGCACACGCTTCATCCACTTGCCGCAGTGCACACAGTACTTAAGCGCGTGACCCGCCGTGCTCATGCGTCTTGACGCATCAAAGCCGCCAGCAAACAGTCGGCACTCGTACGGCGGCTCTCGCGAGCACAATAAACGCGCCGCGTACCGCGAAATGGTGCCAGACGCCCCCACACGCGGTCCCGGGATCACAAAGTCGTTCTGGCGACACGGCATGCGGCCAATCTGGAACATGTCGGCCGAGCCATCCGCGTGATACTCGGTCACACTCGCGATCAGATCCTTGTCGTTCATGGGCACGCACATGAGGAACGGCCCTGGTGACGTCGGCGACGGTGAGTCCTGGTCTTCGTCGGTGGTGCTCGCTGTATCGTCAACAACTCCGCCCGGTCTTCGCTCTCGCTCTATCGCGCGCTCCGAGTCAATCACGCGCATCAGGCGCTTCGTGGCCGTCTTGATATCGCTCGACGATCCGTCAGCCGCTCTTGAACTGCCCTTCACGTACAGACTCGCTGGCTCGGTCGTCTTGGCTGTACACGTCGTGTTGAAGTGATGGAACCGACGCAGCTGCACGCCGTTGCCACGCGTGCGGCGCTGCATTACGTAATGAGCGTTCTGTGCGCCCAGCGGCTCCCACAGTTGCCCGAGCGACTTGCGGTGATGGCGGTGGTGGTGCCCATGGTGGTTGTGGTTGTGGTTGTTTCTCGCGTTCTCCGCGCCCGGAATGTCGCCGCTGGCGCCGTTCGCAACTGCAATGGCCATGCTAGCCGCCGCGGCGCGTCCGGGCGACGGACGAGGCACTGCCGGCTCGTGTGTAGCCGCAACAGCCGCGCTTTCCACCGCAATCTCCGGGTCCGCGAGCCCAAACGACGGCGGGGGCGGTGCGTCGGCGCTGCGAGGGCGCCTCGGCGTCATGGCGACGCGGTAGCTGCTGTAACCCAGCACCACCAGCCGCCCGTACTCCATCTTGACCAACGCACCAGGCGTTAACCCTGGATCCCCCACCGGCGTCTAATGTGCCGGAAAGTACACGACTATTTGACGGGGGAAACAAACGCCCTCGAGTCGTCACAGACACGCGCCTCTCAATCAAGAGAACGTACGGTACTGTACAGGATCCACTGACGGGAAGACGCGGCACGTAAGCTCAGGGACACGGAGAGGAGCGCGGTCGCTGAGGAAGATCACGAAATGAGCGCGCGCCTTCTGCGGACTTTCTCGCTGCCTTCCGCGCTGAGTGAGTTGCTCGCTGTATGCGGCGGGCAATCAGTCCCCTTGCGTCGGGGTTACATTGGCTTGGGGTTACGTTGGCCTAGGGGTACGCGGCCCAAGTGTTGCGTGGCGACGTTCGCGCAACGTAACGTTAGGCTACACACGTTATGAGAAGACCTCTCGAAACATATATCAATTCTGGAAAATCAATAAAGTAGACAGGATATGTTTAGACTGCGACGTGTGAACGCGGCTTCACCCACTTTCGGTGTCGATTCCGTTAGGGTTTCCGAATACCAAGTACTCAGGTGCGATACAAGATGACGAGCTAAATGTGTAAGGCTCTCCACTACGGCTCAGTCCTGGCTGGTCGTGAGTCGAATTCTGCCCTCCACAGGCGATCTGGCACGGCACTAGGCGTAGCTGAAGGCGGCGTCAGCGGTGTAGGCGGACAGCGTGTCTGGCGGGGCGAAGTCGCAGTTGCCCTGTGTGTAGCTCTTGACGTGGGTCGCGAGCTGCGCGATGGAGCAGCACATGCAGAAAAACGATGACATGCAGTCGCCGCAACCGCTGCCGGGGAGCTGGAAGCGCGCGCGGATCTGCGCGCGCAGGTGCCACAAGAAGATCACGGCCAGCTCGGCGAGCGACGTGAGCATGGTGAAGATGCTGTACGCCGTGCCAAAGCGGTGGAGGCGGTAGGTGCAGTCTTCGTAGTAGTATCCGTAGTAGTAGTAGTAGTCGCAGCACCAGTAGGGTGACCGCGTCGAGTAGTAGAACCGGTAGGACACCAGCAAATTGACGAACCACTGCACCAGGATCACGACGGCGAAGATGCTCAGCGTGACCGCGTACGACAAGACGTTGACGCGGTGAGCGATCTGCGCAAGCGAGACTGTAATGGGTCCGAATTCCCATTACATGGTACAATCCGATTACAGATTGGTGTGTGGTACACACACACACTTCCGTCATGGAAGAAGGCGTGACGCAAACATGAGGAATGTTTGTTGACGCACATTCTTGACGGTAATCAGTAATTGTGATTACGCCAAGTGTTCCTTGCACTTCTATGTGTAGGATGATGGTTCCTGCTTGGGAAACTATTTGGTGACGAGGCCGACGTGTCATTGTGGATACATGTTGTTGATATCAACCAATCACAACGTGCCACGTGGCAGGAAGGTTCTTCGAAGAAGAACCTGGAGTTCAAGTTCAA
>JAADXW010001238.1:0-10891 GCA_023337975.1 Phytopythium ostracodes
GAGAGAGAGAGAGAGAGAGAGGCCCATGTTCGGGCCGCCGTCGCTATAAATACGCTCGGTTGGTCGATGTCCGACGAGGTCAGGCAGGGGCGACATGCTGCTCGGATGCGATCCGCGGTGGCGATACTGTATGATGTACGTTTGTATCGGTCGCCCCTACAATGTACTAGTCATTTCGCAGAACGGAAAGTTCACAAATTGGTGATGTCACATGCAAGGGCAGAGACGGCGCGAGTGCCACTCTGCCTGACCTCGAAAGCGTCGTGTTTGGTCCTCTTGGCGCGGTTCCTCGTCACTACCATGCATGCTCACAATACAGCAGGCTGTACCTCTTGGAGCGCCAAGTACTGACTGTGCAGACTCACGCGTTCGGGCAGATCAGCATGGAAACTATAATGCATTAAAAGTACTTACGTGATACTGTACACGATTTGCATACTACGCGACGGCGCTGACGGCGGCGACGGCGGCGCCCAGGACGCGTAGCTGGCCGTGTGAAGCAGCCGCAGTCCCGGGTACGCGACGACCAGGACGCTGAGTGCCGTGTCGTCGGCGCCGACCTACAGCGCGACGACGAACACGCCCAGCGCGAGCGGGATGGACTCGAGGTCGTTCTGCACGACGCACTTCCAGCGCTGCTCCGCCTGGACGGCCGCGCGGACGCCCTCACCCTGCTGCTACTGGTAGTCAAAGCCCTGCGGAGACTTGCCCTTGACCTGGGGCAGCGCGTTGTCCTCCGGGGCGCGCGAGCCGGCCGAGAAGGCTAGCCACCCCTGGACCATGGTCGTCGCCAGGAGCTTGACGTACAGGACGAGCGTGCAGCTCGCCAGCGCGGTCGCAGCGGTCGTCGGCATGGTCTACTTGCTCTCCGGAAGGTAGAGATGGTGCGATGCTGGAGGCAAATTGGGGAATGCGAACACTTCGCCCGACTGTAGCCACTTTGAATCGCGAGTTGAGGCTGAAGCCAACTGAACTGGGATGCGCTCCCTCGACGTTGGTGTACTGTAGCCCGCTCTCATTCTACACCATGAGACTGGCCCCATCTTCGTTCGTGGAACTCGTCACCGCCGCCCCCACCTCTGATTGGGCCTGGTCTCCGCTGGGGTGACGACTGCTGCATTGCAGCAGGAAGCCAAAGCGGTGCCTGACGTCGTGCCTAACCAAATTGCTCGTCCTGCCTCCGACCAGAAAGCGGTCACCGCTGCCATCCTGTGTATCACGGAGGTGCTCCAAGCATGTACAGCAATCGGTCCATGTCAGCGATACACTTCATCCATGCTGTACGGTGCGCAAGTACAGAGGGACCCGGACCGTTTGCAGCACTCCATCCCTGTAGTTGTCAGTGGTCTTGGCTGAATTGGCGGGATGTGAACGTCGCTATTGAAGCGGGAACCCGCTTTCTTCTCCTTATAACCAGTGGCCAGCTGGCCGACAGATATTGCGTGACGGTCTACTTGTCAATCTTTGGCTTGCCTTTATCCTTGTCGTGGTGGCCGTGCACGAACGGACTCACGCCCTTCTTCTGGTCCAGGTTGGCGAACGTGTGGTTCACGTCGCGATGGTTGGCCTCGTCGGCGCGGATGCACTTGATCATGTCGTAGAGCGTCGCGTCGTCCGGCAGCTTGTAGTACGTGCGGCCGATCAGCGGGGCCGTCCGCTCCTTCCATTCGTCCAGATGACCGTCCTCGATGTCCTTGAGCAGACCCGAGTATGTCTTGACGGCCTCCTCCTCCAGGTACCCGACGAAGCGGTGGCATGTGCGAGGCGAGAACATGTAGGACACGAAGAACCCCGTGAAGAAGAAGACCTGCGCGCCGATCACGAGCGAGCGGAAGAACCAACCGGGCTGCTTGAGGTTCATGAAGATGAGCAGGTGCATGCGCTCGTTCTCCGCCTCTTCCAGCAGCGTGTGGATCCAGCCGTAGTCACGACGAAGCAGACGCAGCGAACGCAAGTGACGGAGCATGCCTCCGACCATACCGGGGACGCCGGCAACGGACTCGAGGAACAAGCAGCGGTGCAACCAGTCGCGCTCCGTCATCTTTCCGCCTGGACCACGATATCCTGAAGCCAAGTCGAAGCACAGGCGAGCCGTCTTGACGGCGTAGTAGGCGACGCGCTCGTGCATCTTGGTCATCTCGTGGTGCGTCAGCGGGATGGTGTCGATCTTGTTGAGGTCGTACACGGCGTGGTTGGTGGGGTTCTCCCACACCGGCTCGCCGTCGACAGCGTTCGGAGTGGTCACGGCGTCGGGCGCGTACTTGTGCGGACCAGGGAGCGTTTGTGTGAAGTGGGGCTTGGTGGCCGGCTCGTTGGTTACATCGATCGGCTCCGACGACTTGTCACTAGAGGTAGAAAAGCGGACGGAGAGCAGGTAGTTGGCGGGAGCGGCAGGGACCACCGCAGAGATGGTCGGGCGACTGAGCGAGAGGGCGCTGACCGAGCGGCGGTGGCAGCAGTGGCGGCCGAGATGGCTCACCATAAGACGCTCCATCACATTGGCGCTCTTGGCGAACTGCATGGTTCCTTGTCGATTGTTAGAGATGAAGGGGTGTGACGGGAAATTGGACACTGAGGATACGATAGGACGCGTGCGGAGGGTGTGGACAGCCGTCCTGCCCTCGGACCCCAGCGACCATTGCGTGCATTGTTTACCCGGCGCGCGTCCACGGCAACAATCAGTGCACGCGCTTGTTTATATGGCGAAGGCCCCCAGCAACGACAGGAAAAGCGAGGACATGGAGGTGAACAACTGAAATGGTGGCGTGGAGACGCGAGCGCTGGCGGTGGGCGGCGCTTGCGATCCGTGCGCGTGAGCGTGTGGTGGCCACCTCTGGCCGTCCAAACGTCATTATATAACGCATCATACTGTATTATAGCGGATACTTAACTATGAATGTCGTACTCATGGTTATTAAATAAGAGATATACCGGTTATGGGAGGTTCCTGAAGGCGCGATTCGCCACGTCACTGGCACCACTTCAACGTGTCCGTGACTCATTGCTGAGCATAATTAAACCAAGGTAAAGCGCTGCGATCCTGGCGCGCGCGCAGCAAAGCGCACGTCGAGCTTATAACACCGCGACCCGCAGCTTCTATCCGACTGAAAACCCTTGCGATCCGATGCTGCATCCAACAAACGGACACAAAAGACATGCAGCTACAGTACCCGAAGGTGGCGACTTCTTTCAGCTTTTTTCCCCTCTCGCTCTGCCTTCTCCGCCGCTTTTCACCGCACATGAGCGAGGTCAACGCGTCGAACGGACGTCCAGGCAGCTGCTAACGCTATCCCACGCAAGCGCACGGCGTTTGCCTCGCGCATCGCCACCACCATTATGTGACCATATTCTGCTGTTAGCTTTATTTACGGTGTCGTATTGGCTGTCAAACAAGAAACTCCGTTATTACCCTCTAATCCGCGTACACACTCCATAAATGACAACTCTTCGGTGAGCAGCGAGACACGAGAGCTAAAATGACGGGCCGCCGCCGCCGAAATGGGCGCTGCGCCGCGCCTGCTGCTGCTACTGCTCCGGCGCTGCCGGTGGAGCTTCTGACGCGCGTCATGGACCTGCTGTCGTGGCGCGAGACGAGTGCGATGGCGCGCGTGTGTTCTCGCTGGCGCTCGGCGGTGCAAACAGCGGCGAGCGCACGCTTCGAGTGGCGCACCACCAGTCTCCTCCAAGGCGATCTACTTGACGAGGTGCCCGTCTCGATGGAGGACGCGATCGCACGGCTGGGGGGCGGCTTCTCTAGCTGGTCAGACACCGTGTTCCCGCCCAGTCTGGTGCTGCTAGCAGCGCGGACGGCTGACCCTCGGCCGTTCATCAAGGGCGCGTACTGGACACGCGCAGTCGCGGCCATGGAGCGCGCGCGACTGCTGCCACCGCGTTGCTTGCTCGTCGGCACGCTCTCGGTCTGCGCCAGCTCCAGCAGCAGAGGTGAAGCCGGCGGAAACGAAGCAGAGGAGGAGGAAGAAGAAGAGTCAATGCAGGTCACCGTCGCGCACCTGCCGGGAACGGAGCTGTCGACCGCGACGTTCGAGCGCAAGGAGCTGCGACAGAGCGCTCGCGTTGGCGGCGTGTGCGACCCGTTCGTCGATGCTTCTAGTGATCCACAAGGTGTCAATGCTGGCGCCTTCTTGGTGTTCTCAGTCAACCCGCAGAGCGCTCGGGAGCTCGTCACGGCGGTCAGCGGCTGGGCCGCCAGGTCGACGACTGCGATCGCGGGCGGAGTGTTCCCGCACGCGAACTGCTCCAACCCCTTGATGCTGTACCGAACCTCTCCAGTCACCGAAGCGGACGACTCGGCCTCGGGGAACTCGCGCCGGCAGCAGAAGTCAAAAACGAAGAAGAGCGCGAAGGAGAACGACTACTATCGGCACGGTCGGCAGCGCCAGCGTCAGGTGTTCCAACCGCGGCGCCAAAAGCGCGAACCTCCACCGTCTTCGACCGCTATTGTCGAGACATCGCGCGCTAAGGTGCAGTTCCCGTCGAACTTGGTCATTTGGCTTGCAGGTGGGCGAGTGCGACTGCGCGCTTGGACGGCGAGTGGCTTTGCGCCCGTGACACCAATTGTTCGCCGCTGCGACCCGCCCGTCGGGGCCACATCGGCTCAGGCTGCCATCTACGACCAAGTGGAGATCCACGGGGGCCTACCGACCGCTCGTGCCCACGCTAACGAGGTTGCTGCTGCTTCTCGAGTCGTGGGCGTTGCGGGTTTTCGTTCGTTGAGGGAGCTAGTGCGCGCGCGACTGGACCTGTCGACCGACCAGGCTCTGAAAATCATCGCGAGTCGAGACCCAACCGCTCTCCAGCGCTTTGCGCCATCGGCATCGGATTCCAGTGGTCCGACTGTCGACCGCTTTGATTGGGTCGGCGTCGAGATGATCGACTGCGGGTACAGTGCCGTGGACCACGCGATCTTCTCGCTGGGCGAAAGCAGATGGGCGCACGGCGCGTTTGGAGTTGTCATAGGGCGCGGCAGCGACGAATGGCGACGTCGCGAGGTGCAGCGAGTGCTCGAGCGCGCGCGTGGCGAGTGCGAAGCGCGTGACGAGCTGCCGTTCGGCTTGCTGGTTGCTTCGTCGCTTTCGCCGCCGTGTCTATCAACCGAGTCGAACTTGTCGTCGTTGCCACTGACAATGACGACGACAGAGCTGGCGATCGGACCGAGCGACGGCTTGGACCATGCGCCAGAGCCAACGGTGCAACAGAACGCAACGAGCGGGGTGCTTCTGTGCTATACCCGCGAAAGATAGACGCTACTTCAGGTAGAATAGGCTCGCACCGGTTGTTCTCATGTTAATGCCCCTCGTGTACGAATAGACATGCGCCACAGGATCAGTCTTCACCCTCGACCACCTCCCCACATGCACGACACTCGCCCACGCACAACCAACAACCACCGTCAAGCAGTGTTACCATCTCGACTGGTCGGATGGGAACACCACGCGTTCGGTGTAGCGGCTGGCGTCGCGCTCAACGTCGCGGTTCTGCTCGACGTCCTGACTTGCTGTAACTCCTTCAGGGTTCGCCGGCCGGTCCATAGACTGATCACCGTACCACGGCGACTCACGGTCGCGTACCCAATCGCGGCCGGCCCTCCAGTCCCAGTCACACCGGCGGTTCCACTCGTTCGGAGGATCAACAGGTTCCCAGTCGCGGTATCTTCCCCAGTCTTGGTTGCGGCTCTGATCCCGCGACCAGCCTAGGTCAGCGCCTCGGTTCCAGTCTCCTGCCTGGTCAGCTCGATCGGCACCGCGCGTCCAGTTTGGGGCGCGTGGATGCCGACTGCTGTTCGACTGGAGCCGCTGGAGCATGTCAGAGAGACTGCGGCCCTGCCGCTCGACGAGCTGCTCGATGTGTGAGGCACTGCCGTTGTCGGCGGGCAGCCGCGCCTGGATCGCGGCGTAAATCGAGTCGAAGAACTGCTTGCGGTCGTTCGCGCGGTCTCGGCGGAAGCGTTCCAAGAGCATCTCGAACTGCGCGTTCTGTTTCTGGATCAGTTCCACGATGAACGCGGACGAAGGAGGCAGCTCGACGTCATTCGCACTGTAGCTTGGGCCGTATGCACGCTGGCGCTGCGCTGCGGTCGCGTAGATCTTGCGCACCTTGAAGTGGCGGGCTCTCGATTGCGAAGATGACGATGAGTCGTCCTCTTCATCATCGCTTGCTGGCGAGTGATGAATGCGTCGCCCGTTCTCACTGGCGTTGTCGGAGTCGGAGTCCGAAGATGACTGAGACAGTCGCGACGACGACGCATCATCAGAGCGCTCGTTGTCGTGGATCGATGACGGCCTGTTTGCCTTGCCCTTGCCTGTGTGTGGCGCGAACGACAGACCTTCGCCGTGTTTCTGCCTCAGTATGTCCCTTGCAATCGCTGCTGCGTCTTCCGGGTCGCCATAACGAGCCTTCACAACGCGATCCACCGCAGGCGAAGACCCAGACAACGCTCGCTTTTGACTCTTCTTCACCATCACCTTCTTGGGCTTGGCAACTGCCGCTGCTGGATGGTCCTTCGGCTGAGAAGCAGCATCCATGCGTGAGATGAACCCGAGCAAGTCGTCGTCCATGTCCGCGAGGCCATTCAGGTTCGTGTGCACGTTGCACACGGATGCCATGATCATTCGGCGCTCACTCACGTCCAGCTCGAACCAACGCGGCCACTGGTTACTGGCGGCGTTCTTGTCGAACGACCGGATGAAGTCGTACGAGTCAATCATGTTGCGCGCACGGGTCACCGCCGCCTGCATCGGACGCGTCCCTCCAAGTTTACGGTACCTGTCAAACAGCGCTTGCTTTTGCTCCTCACTCAGATACTGCCCCGTCGGCCGGTCTTTCAGCAGCCCAGAGCATGCTCGTGCGAGCAGCAACAGCTCGCGCTTGTTCCACGACTGGCCCTTGGACACCGGCTTCTTCTGTTTGTTAGTGCTGCTAGTTGCTGGACGACCGCTCTTACCAGTAGACGTGGCGACCTGCTTCGTGCGTGCCTTCGCCTTCGCGGACGGCGAGGGCTTCGTGTCGCTGCGTTTCCGTTTCGCACCACCCGCTGACGATGCCTTCGGAGTCGCCACAGGAACCAAAACAGCAGCGTGCGGACCTACCATATTCTTGACGTCATCATCTGCATCATCTTCGTCGTCGTCGTCTTCAACGTCAGCCTCAGCATCTCGATCGCTATCCGCTTTATCGGCCGCGACGGCCTTCTTCTTTCCCGTAGCCTTAGACGATGGTGGCGACTTTGACGCTGCACTCGCCTTGCCTGTCCGTTCCATAAGAGCCTCGACCTCCAAGTACATGTCCTTGGTCAGCTCCAAGTGGGCGCCACTACGCCAGAACCGCAACAGTTCGAGACGCTCGTCTTCAGGCTGGTCAATCCACACAGATTGGTTCGAACGTCGACGTGAAGCATCGTACTCCTTGATGCGGGTATACAGGTTCTTGACCGAGTTCATCTTGGCGCGCATCGCGGGCGCACTTCGGCGCAACGACGCGCCTTCCAGCGCTGAGAATCGCTTGAAAGCTGGCTTTGAGAGCGCGGTGATGTTCATCGCGTCCTCAAACTGCGTCGCGTACTTCCATGCCTTCAAAAGAGAAGCCACTTCTTCGTCAGTCCACGCATTGTTCTTCAGAGGAGCACGCGGTTTGCTTGTTCCCGCGCCGTCTGATGTTGCCTTGGACGATGGAGACGGCTGCGGCGACGTATCAGCTCCTTTCACATTTGATTTTGTCTTCGTCACCGACGCATCGGCGGTATTAGCAGCGGACGCTCCTGCTTTGTCCTTTGCTAGGACTTCCTTCTCGGCTCGTGGACTCTTCTTCCGTTTCTCATCGCCGCCTTCCGTCGCCGCTCGGTCGTCACTTCCGCCTCCGCTCTTCGCAGTCAACGGATCGACAGCAGAACTGTCGCCATCGCCACTGGCCGCAGTCGAGTTCAGAGGGAACGACGTGCGCTGGATGAGTGCAAACATCTCGGCGTCCAGGTCGACAAACTTGCGTGGAGGAACTGTGCAACGTTCATACGCCCGTTTCTGGATGGGCGTCAGGCTGAACCAAAGTTCTCCGTCTCTCAGACCATCATTGTACGTTTTGATATAGTTGAACGAAGCCAGGATGCACTGCCACTGCCGCCCGAGCTCCTTCAAGCTGCGCATGTGGCGCGAAGCGTCTCCACCGTCTGGCGTTTTCTCCCGCGCATCTTTGAACAGATCGTAGATCCTAGTCTCGCGGTCCACCGGTGACAGTTTGCTTCCGTCGGTCTCGGAATCAGCCACCTCCGCGCACACCCGAATCAAGTTCCACGACTCTTCTTGCGACCAGACTGGTATCTTTGGAGTCGAAGGTGTCGTAACTTCCGCATCCGCTGCCGCCCCATCCGATTCATCAGCTTCCACGCTGTTTCGCGCTTCTTCTCGCAGTTTCTTGTCCTTCTCCTTGACACGTTCTTCGAGAGCTTTGATACGGGTCACGTCCACGAGCATGCTCTCCGATATGTCGAGGGCATTCGCATTCTGCCACGTCTTCATGATCGACGCCCTCTTTGTGGGCGACAAAGCACTGAACCGCTGTCCTCCCTTGCGCTCCTGCTGCTTGTTATAGTCGTTGATGTGCGTGCTGGAGAACTTGAGCGCACTGCGTTTGCTCATGAGCGCTGAGCGGTTGCGGGTAGGGTGGCCCCCCTGCAGTATCGAGAACTCGCGGAGAACCTCGTCGGCGAGCGGGGCAGACACGGTATCAGTCCTCTGCAGCATCTTCATGACCGCGTTTTCCCACGCCTTGACACTGAGCTTGAGTTCCTCGTCACTCCATTGGCGTCGGCCACCGCCGAGCGTCGAACGCGACTCACGAGTCGTGATATCACCCTGCTGTTGCGGCGAAGGTGTCTTGCAGTCGGACGCGGGTGCAGCATCGGTCGACCGTGACAACGATTGCTGTGGAGTTTCACGCTTCTCCTCTAGGTCATTCTCTTCTGCGTCTTCGCACTCTGTGCTTGAGCCACTTGCAGCTGGAGGTTGGTCTCGCTTCTTTTCCTTCTGGATCTGCCCAGACGCTGCACCACCTACAGCCGACGGCGTGGCTCCCGACAACGTCGACTGGTCCTCCTTTTGCGATTCATGTTGCTGCTGTGAGTCTGGCTTGTTCCCAGACGCCTTCGCTCCAGCGGATTTAGACCCTGACGTAGTCGAACGGCTCTCCTTCTGTAATTCACGCTGATTCGGCGCGTCTTTTCCTTTCCCAGCCACCGCCGCTGCCTCTGAAGAAGCTGGCGACTTGGTCAGAGACGAAGGAAGTGGCGGCGATGAGCGCATCCGCACCACCATCGGTTCGGACGCCGGTGTTTGCTTCGACGGCGGCTTTGACGCCGACTTCGATGGTGGCTTTAACGCTGGCTTAGAATCTGGCTTGGACGCAGGCTTCGACGTGGACTTTGTCGCTGGCCTCAACGTTTGTTCAGCGTTGTCACTCGCACTACGCTTGGCGGCGCTGCCCTTTGCTTGCTTGCCGCGCGGCGCCGCGCTCGCCGTCCTGTTCGCCTCGCTCCCGCTCTCGTCCTCGTTGTCCAGCTGCCTCATCATGGCCGCGTTCTCCTTGTAGACCTTGAAGACGCGCGTCAGGCCGGCGTACATCTTGGCGGTCAGCTCGATCACGGCTGCGTTGCGTCGCCGCCAACTGCGCATCACCTCCTGCTTCTGCAGGTAGTGCAGCTCGAAGAAGAGGCGGCCGCCGACCTGCCGCTGGTGCGCGTCGAAGCCCTCGACCAGCAGGAACGAGGACCGCAGCGCCGTACACTTGGCCGCCACGGCCCGCGGTTTGCGCGCCGGCCGGCCGCCCTGCAGCCCCTGGAAGTGGCGGTAGATGGCCACGCCTACGTCGTCGACGCTGGCGCCCGCGGCTCGCAGCTCGCCCGCCGCCGCCTCCCACGCCTGCACCAGCAGCTCCAGCTCCTTGGTGGACCACGCCGTGTTGCGCACGGCCAGACTGGCCGCCACGTCCTCCATGGTCGCGAGGCAAGCGAGCGAAGGAAGCGATCGGTCGATCGCCTTCCTTCTTCTTCCACTTCCGCTTCTTCTCGTCCCAGTTGGAACGGATTGACTGGGGTTCACTATCGGCGGCGGACGAGTCGTCGTCGTCCTTTCTGGGAGATGCACCAGGGGGTACGTCGTACCCCCCATCGTATCCACTCCTGTCAGGAGTCCCGACTGTTGGGTTACGTTCTTGTAGAGGAAGTTTGGGTACCGCACGTCAACTTAATCGAGTCGGCGCAGTCGACATGACTTCAATCGGATCAATACAGAACTTGAACAGGACCAAATCCTGTTCTTGTACAGAAACTTGCTTCCTTACTCGCTCTAGTACAGGGATGTGATCTTTTTCCCCCTCTCTCCGACGTGGCGAGCGCGAGGGCGCCGCCGCCTGATACTTTACGACTGTATAAAAGCACTGCGAAGCGAAGCGAAGAAGCGCGGAGAGAGACTCGCGCGCGCCGCATTCACAGCGCCCAGACCGACGCAATAAAGGAGGCAGGGCGCGCGTTCTGTTCCCCGAGAGCTTCTACACCTGTTGCCAGCGCGCTCAGCCGGCCAGGCTTCGTCCAGCGAGCGCCATGTCGGCCGCTATCTCGCAGTTCTACATCCTCTCGAACCGCGGAGACACCATCATCTTCAGCGACTTCCGCGGGGACATCGAGAGCAACACGACCGAGATCTTCTTCCGCAAGGTCAAGTTCTGGGAGAAGGGCGACGCGCCTCCGACGTTCAATGTGGACGGTGTCAACTACTTGTACGTCAAGAAGAACGGGCTCTACTTCGTCGCGACCACCAAGTACAATGTTAGCCCCGCCTACATCCTCGAGCTGCTCACGCGTCTGTGTCGCGTGTTCAAGGACTAC
>JAADXW010001239.1:0-10878 GCA_023337975.1 Phytopythium ostracodes
ACGACGCTTGGACTCGGTCTGCTTCGCTGCTACTGTTGGCCGCTTCCCGCTGTTTTTCTTTCTGTACCGTAAAAATACCGGTAAGTATTTCTGTCGGAATCCTTGGGAAGTACGTACCGGTACAAGTAGAAATAGGTGAAATGTGAACATGACTGTTGTGGAAGAGTCTAGAAGGGGAAGGGATAGTTTGTCCGAATCCGTCAGCCTTAAGAAGGAGAATGCGGTAGTCTGTCTTTAACAAGTTGGATCTTACTACATGCTTGAAAAGCAAAAAAAACCCAGATTTTTCCGGTTTTGAGGGGTTAAAGTACCCTATTGAACGGGCAAGATGCAACGAAGGCTGAACATGCAACATGCACAAAAAAGAGGTTTTTACGAGTCGTATGCAACCAATCTCACAAATTCTTGAAGGGTGACACCCCGACCCCAACGAACCTCCATCCCTGTGGTCGTTCGGATTTCGCGACGGTACAGTACAGCATCGGTGAGCACGGCACATTGATAGTGAGGCGAACAAAAATGGATTTCTGTGTTAACTAAGCTGGTTGATCTCCTCTGGAGGAGGCGGCAAATGCAATCGGCACTCAGCGTCTCGTGGACCTGTTGCACTGAGTCCTGAGCCCACAAACCCGTTGACAATAGTGCGAGAGTCTATGGCATCCCATGCCTGCAAGAAAAACTTCGCAATATTTTTGTGTCTAGCCGCTGCATCATGGCAAAATCCAGACCGGATTGTCTGCCGAACGTAAAAGGACTTGCACTTAGCCTTGAACGGGCCCATAACGGCCATGTCCATCGGCTGTGCCGCTGCTGCCACACCCGGTGAAACGTATTCCACGCGAGTGAAGCACTCCTCCTCCAACTGATTCCTTAGCGCCTCAGCCTTATGAACTTTCAAACTATCAAAAATCAAAAGCGAGCTCATACCGACCTCTGGTTGTCATACCTCTCGAATTCACTTGCTCACCACGACGCTATCGCAATACGCCTTGCGTTGCACTGCGAAGTGCGCACTCTCCTAGTCGTACGCGGGGTCGCTTCGCAACTCGTCCTCGACGTCACCGTCGGGCGCGCCGGCGAACAATATCAGAGAGCGCAGCTTGACGCCAGTAGCCGACGCACACAAAACACCGACGCTCGGAACGAGTTCTCGGACATCGCTAAACAAAATGAAAGTCAGTAACTTCATGGGCTCAAAATTATAGTCAAGTACACAAAGAGCAAACTCACATCGCACGACACTCACGTTCTTCGCGCCCACGAACTCGATTGTCGTATTGGGATGCATGTCGATGTAGCTCGAGGTCTGATCCTTGTTGTACACGTGCGCGTAGCGCTCACTGCCAAACCATGGTGGGAAGACGTCGGGCCCTTCGGTGAGCCACTGGGTTACATAGACAAATTTGCCCGCCGCTTCCTGTGGACACAATCGAAAAATTTAGCTCGCGTTTATCAGCCAATATGACAATAAATCCGTACTGTACCTCCATATGCGGGCGCGATTGGGTCCCTCGGTGTGTGATGCGCCGCAAAGTAAGACGGTGACGCTTTAGAAATCGTGCGATGAACATGCGCACGGCGTCTTTTGTGCGCGTGTCCGTGTAGCTCGGGTCGAGTTGCGCAAGAGCGAGGTGGACACACTCCACAGTGACGCAAAGGTATCGGACAGTGCGCATTGCGCGAATCCATTTAAACAATCTAAGGCATAGAAGGGAAATAAGTAAACGTGTCAGCAATGCACCACAAACACGCCATCTATCGATAATTGCGAGGAAACATACCGCTGCTCTGTATCGGGGTTGACCAGGGAGGCCTTTCGCTTCTCGCCAACGAAAGTGCGCCTGGGCTTCGCGCTCTCCAGCTCCGTCGTCTGTTTGGTCCAGCGCCACAACGTGTTCCTGTCCACGTTCATGGCGTTCGCCACGGCCTGGACCGACTCGTCGTCTTCTACGCGCTTGATTGCACGCAACTTGAGCTCGTTCGTTGTCGAGATCTGCCTCCGCCTTGTCATCGCTGTCACTTCGAAGTTGATTTGGATGGTGAACGAGAGGCGCAGTGCCCTAAAATCGATGGTCGGCAGAGAGTGGCGGTTCGCCCTCCATGTTCATGGCGATCGTATTTCTTTACCACCGAATCGTAATTTTTACCCATTACTTGATCGCTATTTTTACGAATGTTGCACCTTGACCGTTCAATAGGGTACGTGGGTTTGACACTCAAATCTGTACTGAAATAACAACTATGTTGAACCCTTACAACATATTCATGCATATGTTGTATTGTTTTACGAAAAGCTTGCTAAAACAAAATTGTCAAAACACAAGCAAAACGTAAATTTGTCAAAAATGAGCTCATCATAAAAAACTGTCAAAAATGAAATCAAATAACTACGCGTAATGGAGGAAAAGGGCGCCGCCAAGAAGCGCGCGCTGCCGCTCTCGGCGTCTGCAGCAGCGCGTGCATCACGCCCCCACGCGCCATCTAATGTCTCCAGTACTCTAGACGCGCTCGGTGCGCGTGGGTTCGCGGTCGCGCGCGGGTTCCTGACGCGCGAGGAGCTGCGCGTCTTGCGGCGCGAGTGCGACGCGCTGTCGGCGGCCACGAGCGCGGCCGCCATCGTGCGCCAGGGCTGTGTGCTCGATGTGTTCGCCCAGTGTCCGGTGCGTCTCCCTTGTTCGCATCTACACCAGTCCTCACCGTGTCCCCCCACGTTCTTCTAATGTACGAGGAAACTTTCAATGCAGATACGAGACGATGATGCTGCACGAGTCGATGCGCGCGCGTATGTAGCCGCTCGAAGCGCGCAGTTGGACAAGATCGCGGCCTGTAGCACACGACAGCCCTCGCTGCTTGGGTCAGACGTCGCATCGGATGATGTTGATGTACTGGATGGCGACCCCAATGTGATGGAGCGTCTGCTGTTCCAGCGACTGCCCATGGCCGTCGTCCATCTACTGCAAGACAAGTCGCCGCCGTCAATGGATCAGCACGGAGAGCAGAGCAACGACGTCCGAGGCAGCAGCGACGGCTCCTCGGCATTGCCGCTCTTCTTCTTCAACGAGCACTACGTGGTCAAGCCGCCCGCGTCCGAGGTCGAGTTCCGGTGGCACCGCGACGACGACGAGCAGCTCGGCATGTGTGTGCACCGCGCCGAGGTCGCGCCGTACGTGTCGGCCTGGTGTGCGCTGGACGACGTCACGCCCGAGAACGGGCCGCTGCGCTTTCTGCCGCTGGATGACCCAGCGAGCGACGTCGCTGACGCCCCCAGTGACGGTCTGGAGCCACGTCTCGGCCCCGGAGAGGCGCAGCTCACAGCTTTTGACGCCAATGCGACGGCGCCGCTACATGCGAGAGCGGGGGACGTGCTCTTCTTCCTGTCGAACGTGTGGCACGCGTCGTCGGCCAACGAGTCGAGCGCCGCGAGACGCGCCTTCTACGCGCAGTTCTCGACCGAGAAGATCACCGCGGGGCCCAGAGACCCGTCGCCGCTGAGCTTTGCGATCCCGTGCGCACAAGTCGACTGCGAGGTGGCTGACGACTCGGAGAGCAGCTCCAAACGTCTACGAGTGTCGTCACAGGGTTCCAATGGCCCTTTGACTGGTCTCCATGGACGCAGGGCGTAGTTCAGACGCCGATACGACGTTGCTGTGCCGTAGTGGCGAGCGTTGAGCACGTCAAGACGGTCGATGGTCGGTGAAACCGAACGGGTCGCTCGCTCTAAGTTTAAGCCTTGAGGTATTCTCGGCCGTCGCTTGCGTTCTTGGCGGTCGCGAAGCTCACTAGTGTTGACACGCAGCACACCAGCTCCTCCTAGGGGCATCAGACTCAACGCGCTATTACTGTAGAAGGCAACCCCACCTTCCTGTTGTCCAACGACCAGCACACCAACTCGCATCGCACACCACAACGAGATGATCCCACTGGAGTTCCGGATCCGCCGCGACTCGCCGCGCTGGCGAGCGCAGCAGCATTACGATCCCTTCCGGCCGACGCTCTTCTCGTCTACGACCAGCGGTAGGTGTTGTCATCCCCTGCATGACGCAGGCTGCGTCCCACTTGGTTGAGGCACCCTGACGTGGTAGTTCTCCTTCGACGCATGCCGCCAGCGAGTCACCTCAGTCCTGGCGCGTTCTTCAAGGACAAGCCGTTCGTGACGCCACCTCCAGCGTCGCAGCAGCAGCTGCTGTACAGGATGGCGCGCGACGTGAACCCGACGCACGTGGCATCTGTCCAGCGCTTCTACGACGCGAGCCGCGCCACCGACGTGGGCGGCGCGTTGCTCGAGCGCGCAGGCAACGCCGTGACCAGCATGAAGTCGTCCGTGCCGCGCTTCCAGCCGCCGCAAACCGACGCAAGCGACGTCACCGAGCAGCTTCGACGCGGACCTGGCGCGTACTCCCCCGAGAAGGTGCGATCCCAATCCCCCGGAAGCGATACACATCGTATGCATTCGATTCACATGGTGATTGCTGGCGGTTGGAGGCAGTATCACGGGGCTTTCACGACGACGCTTGAGAAGGTGACGCCGGCAGTCGCGAGGAGCGAGAAGCTGCGTGCCAAGCGCGACTTCGACGCCTCGTTCGCGATCGTCCCGAGCGCCTCCGTTGCTGCAAGCACGTCGTCTTCAGCCAGTGACGGCGGTGTCGTCCGCGGGTCCGTGGTCAGCCGAATGCTCATCCCGTCGGGGTGGAAGCGCAAGTGGCCGCAGAACAGGGTCACACCCACTCCGAGAAGTGATAGCGATCGTGTGGAACTGGAATCCTCCTCACGCAAGCTGGTGGTCGCACTCGTACCGAGGAACGCGTACAACAACCCGATCCACCGCGAGCTCGTGCTGGCCATGCGACAACAGCAGCAAGATCGTAACAGCGGAGAGTTGCCACCCCCACACACATCAACGTGAAGACCGACATCCCATCGCAGAGCACCTTACGCAACGCCTGGAGTGAGCTGGCACCGGCCCGCTCCATGTCTCTCGTGTTTCTCCCTCGTGTTACTCGGCTGGCGCTCGCTCCCTGACCTGTCGCCAACGCAGCAACGCACACACGACACGGTTTCCACTCGCTCCCTCTCTCTACCCGACGGAACCTAACCGTCCTCGCCCGAGTGGTAGCACACCCTGCAGACGCGCACGACGTCGTAGTAGCCAAAGTCGGGCAGGCTCATGCGGTGGCGCGTGCACCGGCCGCAAAAGACGTACCCGCAGCAGCGGCAGTGGTGCCGGTTGCGGATCAGCGCCTTAAACTTCTTCTTGCAGCGCTTGCAGCACGGCGCGTCCTCGTCGCGCTCCCACACGGGCTGCGCGTTGAGGTAGTTGGTCGACGAGATCACCTGGTTAGTCGTCAGCAGCGGCGCGCTCCCCGGCGTGAACTTGTCGCGGCTGGCGGCGGCGTCGCTCGTTGACGACGGCGACGATCCGGGCGAGGATGATGACGACTCGAGCGAGTGAGCACTCGCCGACGGGTTGAACTTGTCATTGCGTCCGCTGCCGCTCGGCCGGAAGCTCGACACCATGGCGCTGGCGATGCTACTGAGCGTGCTGCCGTTGTCGCCTCCAGAGCTCCCACCGCTGTTACTGCTGGCGCTCCCGGTCATCCGGATGGATCGCGTGTTGGACGGAGAAGACTCGTCGGCATCGTTCGTGAGAACCGACTCTGGCAGGTTGTAGTTGTAGCAGCGGAAGCGGCGCAGGATCTGCTTGGCCAAGTCCTCTTTGATGGCGATCTGGTGGTTGAGCTTCCCGAGCTGCGACTCGAGCTCGCGCAGCTGCGTCTTGAGCTCGTCGTGATGGTGTTGGTACGACGACGACTGTTGCTGGTGATGGTGGTGCTTACGGCCGTGTCGATGGGGTGAAACGAGCGTCCGCGTCATGGAGGTGCACGCGTCTGTACCTGTTGCAATACTGTCTGCGCCTGCGGTAGTAGGGCCAACAGTGTTGGCGTTGGCAGACGAGTTGCTCCCACGAGCTGGTTGCTCACGGTCAGAACCGTCTCGGCCATGCGAGTCCATCAGTGCCATAGCGCTCACAATCGCTGCCGTCTTGACGCGTAGGCTGTTGCTGCGGGAGCGGCTCGTCAGCGACCGCCGTCGACGCGGGTTCGGCACATTGTGGCCCAAAGGCTGTTGCTGTTGCTGCTGTTGCTGAGAAGGAGGAGGAGCCGATGCTGCCGTCGCAGCGGCAGCCGCAGCCTCCATCTCGTTGGCGCGCTGAAGGACTTGTGCCAGCGTCATGTGCTCAGAGCCAGACGACTTGCCGTCAGCCATTTCTGTTGAGCCCGTCGTCAAGCTGACAAGGCCGTGAAAGTCCACCGACGCGGCAGGCACCCGGTCCCCAGCTTTCGGCCGTGAACTTCCACCGCTTCCTCTTCCATGAGACGAACCCTCGCCGTCCTCGTCATCACCGTCTTCCTCGTTGATGCTGGCCCGTTTCTTCCTCGCCCGCCGCTTGTTCTCGTTCTTACTGTTCGTTGACGACGGAGTAGACGGCCGGCCGCCAACGTCAGGGTAATCGAGGTTCATGCTTCGCGCCAGACTCGCAATCTCCGATCGCATCTGCGCCGCGCGCAGCTCGAGCAACTGGTTGCCTGAAAACAGCGCGTACATGCGCGAGAGCTCCGTCTCCTGCTGCCGGATGAGCTGCAGCATCTCGAACTCGCGCTGCTGGAGCCGCATGTGGCCGATCGCCTTCTGGTACTGGCTGACCCATAGCTGCATGACGCGCACGCGGCACACAGGTAGCATAGGCTCCAGCGAGGGCGACGACAACGACACGAGAGTGTTCCCGGTGTTGTTCGGCTCACTGCCGCCGGCGAAGAGCGGGTTGAGGAACTCGTCCGTCGACGCGCGGATCACATCCCATAGACTCACGCTCGGTATGTTGGCGAGGAACGCGCGGCGCTCGCGCTCCGAGTTCTTCTGGAACGTGCCGTACCACGACGAGTACACGGCCTCGGCGACGGTTGACAGGAACAGCTCGTTAAACTGGAAATGGGTCGGGAACTGCAGCGTGAGCTGGTACACGGCGTCAATGAACTGCAGGAAAATGGGCGACGTCTGGTCCGATGTCGGGTGGCCGCAGCGCTTCTGGAACATGTGCCCGAAGGAGCACCAGTCCTTCTCGACGAGCACAGCGAAGCCCTCGAGTGTGCGGTAGTAAGGGTCCAGCATGAGCTGCGCGAGCGCCGATAGCTGCGCCGTGCGGTCCCAGCCGTCGCTGCAGTGCACGAGCACGGCGTCGCCGCGCTCCAAGTGGGTCGCGACTTCGCTCGCGCCCTGCAACACGGAGCAAATGTGCTCGAGCCAGCGGGATTTCTGCACGGCGCCAAAGAAGTTCGAGTCGTCCACTTCGTACAGTGCCTGCGCGAGGCCTGCGAGCGATGTTCGCACGACGTGAATGTTGTCGATGCCCATGAACGTGATGGCCGCGGTGGGCACGCCGTCGCGGTCGTACTGCTTCACCGACTCGTGGCCTTTGCCCGCGAGCGCGTTGCTCTTCGCGTTGATCTCGGGCCGTGCGTCGACAATGTGCACCAGCCTGCTCTTCTTCGGCACAGCCATGCGCCGACCACCACCACCGCTGCTGCTGCCGCTGCTGCTGACAGCGCTCATTGTGATAGTCGAGCCATTTGCCATGGACGCGGACGACGTGGGCACAAACGACGACGACAAACCCGTAGATGACACGGACTGGGACGCCAACGGGGACGGACGTGGCGCGCCGCTGCCACCAGAGCTTGCCATGGATCGCAGTGCGACTTCCGCGGGGACGGCGGCGTCACGGATCGCCCAGATGAGCTCACGATCGGACGAGTTGGCACTGCGCAATACGCCCGTGTTGGGCTGCGAGCTCCGACAGAGCGGCGCGCCCGTGCGCGGATGTATCCATGAGAGCGCCGGGAATCGGTTCTTGCTGCGATACCGCGCAGCCTCGGAGATCGTGTCGTTCGACAGACCCGCTGGCACCAGCAGCAACGACGGGTATGACGCGCACAGTTCGTACTCTTCATTGAGCGAGCAATAGCGCCAACGAGGGTGATGCCACGCGCCTTGCCGCCGGAATTCTGCCTCGGCGTCGTACCGGATGCGTCGCTTCCCAGCCATATGCTGGTGATACTGGTGCTGGAACGCGTCACGCGGAGGATTTGACTGCGTGCGGGATGACGAATCGACCGCTGGAGATAGTGTAGACGGCAGCGCGCTCGCCTGGTGGCGGAGCGACGCCTTTGATCTATCTTCACTGGATCTGATCGTTGGCGTCGTCATAGAGCGTACTAGGATCGGTTGAGGGGGCGGAGACGACGGTCCGACTCGAATATACCCATTCCCGGTGCCGCCAGTGCCGCTAAAGCTCCCGCTTGACAGTGCCGCGGCCTGCTCGCCGTGCTTTGGCGTGTACAGCCGCAAGTCGCGCTCCAGCTGCTCCTCGTCGGCCGACACGGTCGAGTGGTTGAGGTCGGTGGGCGCGCAAAAGCTGTTCTCGATGCGCAGCCACTCGATCTCCGCCAAGATGTTGTGCACCTGCTTGATGCGCTTGGCCTCGGCGTCCTTGGCATGCGCGGCCGACTCGCGCAAGCGCGCGATGGGCGACAGCGTCACGTGGTAGTGGCCCGCGTCCATGTTGTCGAGCACGAGCACCGTCACGGCGTTGTTGTTGCTGCGCTTCTGTTGCACAATGGACGCCTTCAGCACCTTGCCGATTGGCAGTGTGTGCACATCTTCGTGCAGCAGTCCACGCAGCACGCGCCGGTAAGGAACGAACCAGATGCGGTAGTTGGTGAGCACGAGGGTGGCAAGCACGCCTTGGTTGTTGGACTCGTTCACATGGAACGTGACCGTCACCTCCTCGACCATGTACAGCAGCTTCTCGTTCCACGGGAACAAGCAGTCCTTGGGCGCGCCAGCTCGCAAGGCGGCGAGTTCTTCGCGCCGGACCCCAAGATCCGGGTGCCAACTGCGCGGCAGGCGGCCGTACGTGTGCGCGAACCGCGGGTTCTGCGGCAGGAACACCTCCTGGACGTTAATGCCGTACGGCTGGCTCTTGGACAGTGTCGTAAAGTCCCGCGGCTCGTACTGCACTGCGCACAGCAGCCGGCCCTGGGCGATCGGGCCCTTGACCAGCTTGCACCAGACGAGCACGGGCTTGATGGTCTGGAACGCAGTGCTGCCCGCGGTCGGCGGGGATGTGATGTTGTGGACGCCGCTGAAGTGGTCGTCGGCGTATTCGTCTTCCTTGCGCTGGATGCTCAGCAAGTCCGTGGGCCTGCTGCCGTTGGACGTGTCACCCATTTCCGCGACCGTGGACGACAGTGACGTGCGGTCCGCGTCCTGGAACTGCATCACCTGAGCGTCACGAACCGACAAGATCGACTGAGAGCGCGTGGTGACGCTCTCATGGCTCCTGGCAAGCCCCAGCTCGCCGAGATCAACCGTGTTGTGCGCGTGCAGCTGCCGCGAGTTGACGACCTTGCTCCTGTTCTTGAGCTGTTGCTGCTGCAACTGCCGGCGCTGCTGCTGCTGCTGCTGCTGCTGCTGCTCCTGCTCTTGCTTTTGCTGGAAGTCGGCGAGGATCCCGCGCCAGTCAGGAAAGGGCACGCGGAGCGCGCCGAGCAGGTCGTTGGACGACAGCTCGTCGCGATCCCATACCTCGAGCACGACGTACAGCGGGCCGGCGTCCGCGAGCGGGGGCAGCACCAGCTCGAAGTCCCAGCGCGGGTTGAGCGTGCGCTTGACGCGCGGTGTCGCGCCCACCTCCTTTCCGTCGTAAACTACTTTGACGAACGGGTCGCTGCGGCCTGTCGCGTCGCTCGCCGGCAGGTTCTCAGCCCGCACGATCTTGAGCCGCATGGCGACAGGCGTCACGCGTGACGAGGACGCGGCCACGTGGGGACTTGGAGGGGGAGGAAGGCGAGCGGAGGAGGCGGAGAAAAGTGGCGGCGGCGTCGAGCCGGAAAGTACGTTAAATCTTTTGTACGACGAGGGGGGGGGAGAGAGAGATCGCGTGCTGAAAAGGCAAGAGCGGTGATAGGGGCTTGTATTGGGGTCGGGCGGGAGATGTTATGTCAGTAAAAAGCTGGTTGAAGCGCAGTGAGTCAAGGGATGAGAAACTGATTTAAGCGCGCTTTTCTGGTTAAAATGAAGCCACCAGTGCGCCAGTTCGCTGGTTGGAGCTGAGATATGTTTTTGTTTGTTTGTTGTTGTTGTGCGCAACACGCGTTCTGTTCAGTTCGGTACATTGAAAAACGGTATGGATACCAGTATTCTGGCGGTCTTGCGCGCTGGTGGCTAGATATCGGTATCCGACGACGCTTACCAGTACCGTAAAACCGAATATGTATCCGACAGCAATGTGACGGATAGGGATAGATTTATACTTAGCTTGGTTAAAGTATTGCAAATGACCACGAATAATTAAAATTTCGGTAAACTTCACTTCACTGCAAAATGTTTTCAGGATGTTGTAGCCAACTAGCTGATGTTGGCGCCGGCATTTGGGTTGCCGATCACATCCAGCCACACAAATCATACAATAAAGGGAGTATGTTTGGCATTACTGATCGCTTGCTCAACCACTTAGACGAATTCTTGAAGCCAGAAGCAAAAAATAAAGCTTGTGTTGGGTAAACAGCACATCGTACGTTAAGCAAAAGACGTGAGCCTGTGCCAGTCGGATGACGCAGTAAGCTATGCACTTGTGCCACTATTTTTATACTAATTTAAGTATGGACACCAATGGGGAAGGGCAATATTTCAGCACTATACTGGTCATAGTAGTTTTTAATCGGTAATTTACAGCTCGTTTCAAGCTCTATCCTTCACATGATTGAACAAAACTAGTGTCGGATACATGTTCGTGTCGGATACATACTCGGTTTTACGGTA
>JAADXW010001240.1:0-10874 GCA_023337975.1 Phytopythium ostracodes
AAAAAAAAAAAAAGGCGGAGGTTCGTACTTAGCGAGCAGTCTGGGCCGGTATATCCCGCGTCGCAAAAGCAAGACGAGACGCTGTCCTTCTCCCAGTTGGAGTAAACTGGCCCGACACCGTCTCCACCCATGCCAGGCACGGCGTCCGGCCCGTACTGAAGCGCTAAAGATGCCAACGAGTAGCACAGACCGTGTCCAGAGCAATCCGAGGGGCATCGCACTGTCATGGGGAGCAGAACCAAGCGAGTTAGTTATCTCAGCCCGAGCGTGTGAACCAGATTCCGACAGTACCCACATCGCTGACAGGCCGCTCCAGTGAACCCAGTAAAGCAGGAGCACTCGCCCTGTCATGACGCAGACGGTCGTTAGATCTCCGTCACGCATACTGACAGACCAGGGAATCTGCCCCGATAGCACCTTGGAGTAGTCGCACACGCCCCTGTTCGAGCACTCCGCCGGTGCGTGCGCGACGTTCGCCGCGGACGCCTTGTCAGTCCACGCCACGCCCGTCGGACACTTGCGCATCGAGCAGTCAGGTGCGAGCGCCCAGCCCGGCTCGCACACACACTGGCTGGGTACAGAGCAGCGAACACAACAGCCAGCACACATATACTAGTCAAACCAAACGCTCCCTCTCTCATCAGCCCCTCGTGATTATGTAATGGACGATCTTTCGTCGGATCTTCCCCTTACTTTGCCGCTCCACACTGTCCGTGGCCCGAGCACGAGTTGGCACATGCGGCATCAACAGCGACGGGTGCGAGCGCCGCCAGCAAGGCGAACGACAGCAGGAAGGCGGCGTGGAAACCCGCGCGGCCGGGTCGTGGATCGGGCGTCATCTCGTTTTCTCCTCGCTCGTCTGTTTTGTTTCGGGCAAAAAGCGAAGTCGATCAGCCACGAATCCGCCCCCTCGGCCCCCTCGAACGGTCCACAACCCGCGACCTTTCGTCTTTGGATCCAGCGAATGGGAGAAAAGGCAACTTTTGGCCTGCACTCCGAGGTTTGACATCCATTCTTGATTTTCAGCTAGTCGTCCATCTGATTTGGCGTGTCAAAAATCTGATTTTGCCAATCAAATCGAACCGCCACCCGCGCACTTTCGACGTTGGATTCCAGCGAATGAGAAGAGAGGCAACTTCTGGCCTGCATTCCATTTTTATCGCCATTCCGGGTTTGGGTAGTCGAGGCAACGATTATGAGTGTCAACAATTTGATTTAGCTAATCAACAGCGGACCGCAACCCGCGGCCTTTCGCCAACGAATGAAAAGAGCAACAAATGATAAACACTCTGATTTTGCTAACCGTCATTCTGGGTATCTCGCTAATCGTAATTGGGACCCCAAAACCGTTCGTCAATGAATGATAAACACTCTGGATTTACTAGCCAAGCGTCATGGGTTTTTGGGTGTTCTCAGATCATAAAAAACACAGGTGAATGGATGATGCTGCTAAAATGAAAAACACATTATACCAAATGTGCTTTTGGATGTTTACCTCTCAAAGCCATCTCGATTGAGATTTTATTCAATTCACCGCCAAATCAACCCACACCGCGCTTTAGATATGGGATTTTAGGTAAAAAAGAATCTTTGCTTGCACCCAAAAATCGAAACTCGCCCAAGTTGAAAAGGGAAAAAGCAAGGAAGAAGGATCGATGGTGGTCGAGGGCGGCGGCGGCGGCGCCTCGGGCGAGACGACGGCGGCATACGCACTCGTGGACGTGGCGGCGGACCGCGCGCCCAAGAAGCCGGCGCAGATCGAGCGCTTCCTGAGCAGCTCGTTCGCGTGGGGGGACCCGGCGCCGCTCGTGTTCCTCGGCACGTCGGACGGCGCGCTCCACTGTTACGTGCCGACGGGCGGGCCGCAGCTCGCGCCCCTCAAGCTCCACACGGTCTACAAGAAGGTCTTCCACGCGAGCGCGCAGTTCCTGGACTCGTGGGGCGTCTACGTGACGCTTGTGGACGCCAGGCTCGCGCTCTACTCGCTGCCGCTCCATACAAACGCGCACCTTAACGGCAAGAGGAGCAGCGACGCGCGCGCGCAGAGCGTCGTGTCGCTCGAAGACACTAAGGGGGCGGTGCTGCTGGCCGCACACGAGAGCGCCAAGGTCGTGTGCTGCCTCACCAAGCAGAACACGCTCAAGATCTACGACTGGACTGTCAATTCGGTGCTGGAAGCGCGCGCGCAGCACGAACTGTCCGCGGTGCTGGCGTCCTCTCCGAGTCTACAAGCCGCGCTGCCAGTGCAGCGGATGATCCTGATGGGTGAGAGCCACGCGCTGCTCTTGCTGCAGAAGAACGAGTGGTGCGTCATGAACTTGGACAGCGGGCGGGTTCTCCAAGTGCGCGCGCAAGACAGCGAGAAAGCGCCCGAGCTGGATACGATCTCCGCCGCGGTGGAGCTCCCGAGTCGACACCCGCGCCTGCGCCAGCACGCCATCAATGATGTCTTTCTGGGTGGGAAGCACAGCGCCGTGCTGGTTTCGCTGTGTGAAGCGAGCGTCATAGACGAGAACCCTGCAGCGCAGTCGGATGACGCAGACGTGGAGGCTTTGTCCGAAGTGACGGAGCATCTCACAACGACTGTGAGCAGCCACAACAAACTGCCGAACCTGTCGGATGACCACGCACGCGTGCGGGTTGACAGCGTCCTCGAGTACAACGTGGCGCCCCGCGGTGCGTACTACCACCATCCGTTCCTGCTGCTCGACCAAGGCGACCGCATCGCGGTGCACAACATCGGGTCGATGCGCGTCATCCAGACGCTGCCCGTTAAGTCGCTTTACAGCGCGTGCGCTGCCATCTCCATGCCGTCGATGCGTCCAAAGACGCAAACGGGACGAAGAAACACGAGTCACTACGCGTCGCTACCGCCGCATCAGCAGCTCCAGTGGCTGTCCGCCGACAATTTGACGCCTTGCATGTTCACGGTCGCGCCCACGTTCTCGCTGCAAATGCTGCAGATGCAGCCGATCGCGCACCAGCTTCAGCGCTCGGTGGCGCTCCACCGGCTCGAAGACGCCGTAGCGTTTTGCAGACTCTGCAACGACGAGTGCGCAATCAGCGAGGAGGAGGAGCGCAAAATCTACGCCGACTACGCGTTCGAGCTGTTTCGAGCCGGGAACTACGGGAAGGCGATGGCGTTCTTCCTCGAATCGCAGATCAGCGTCATGGAAGTGGTGTCGCTGTTCCCTCGAGACTTGCTGCCCCGAAAAATGGTGGCGACCCAGCAGCTTTTCATCTCGAAAGTGCGAGCTGGAGACCATGGACAAGCGGCTAAGCTGGATGGCGAAGCTCTGGAGCGGAGTTTGCTAGCGTTGACTGTCTTCTTGCGCTGGCGACGTGAGGCGGCGCTTCGGAAATCGGAGACCGGCAAGGCAGGATCGATGAAGAGCATGAAGCTGGAGCTCTTAGCCGACGACGCTGCGGATGATGGCGAACTTGAGCTCATTGATACGATGCTAGTCAAATGCCTCGTGCTTGCTTGTGAGAGCGCCAGCAACCGGATCAACGCCCGAGCCGAGCAAGAGCTTATGGACGTTGTCAACAACCGCAACGCTTGCGATATCGGCGAGGTAGAAATCTTCTTGCGTGCCCACCGGCGATACGAGCAGTTGCTGACGTTTTACTCCACGCGGAAGCTCCACCGGAAGGCACTGGAGCTGTTGGAGGACCTGGAAAGGAACGCGTCGAGTCCAGCCGCGGCGTCACCGACATCGATGCAGGATGCAACGACACAACCAGACAACACTGAGGGACCCTCAACGACAGACTACCTCGTGCTGACGACCGAGTATCTGCGCCGATTGGGAAAGTCGAAGGCGGAACTCGTGTTCGAGTTTTCTCGACGCGTCATTTACATTCGCCCGTCTTTGGGTCTGTCCATCTTCACGCAGCGGCGCGTTCGTGACCGCAAGGAGGACATTGATCCCGCGAGCATTCTGCAGCATCTGAAGACGTGTCAGATATCGGTAAGTTCGTCTCCGTCGGTGACCATGGCAAGTGACAAGTCGAGCGAGCATCACGTTAGTGATCAGCCGGGTGGCGCCAACAGCTCAGCTGAGTCACTGCCGCTGACAAACAGTCGCTTCTTAGCGATCGAATACTTGACCCAGACCATTTACCAAGGCAAGCTCCGGCTCTCGTCGCGCTTGCACGACGAAGCCGCGTACTTGTTGCTGGATGCGATCACGGCGGAGACTTCGAACGCGTCGCCGAGTCACAGAGCAGTGCGATTGGCAAGCCGCGTGTCGTCCCAGCGGGGCTTTGTTGGCCAGCTCCGTCGCAAGTTGCTGCAGTTCCTGGAATCAGACGTCTCTGATTATCATCCGGAGCGCATGCTCAGCCGCACGCCCGCGGAGATGGTGGACGAACGCGCTGCGTTGCTGTCGAAGCTCGGCCGTCACCACGAAGTCCTCCAGCTGTACGCGTTGGAGCTGAAGGACGCGAGTCTTGCCGAGGCGTACTGCAACCGGTGCTACGAAGCGAAAACGGCGGATGCTGCCATCTACACGACGCTGCTGCGTCTATATCTCCGTCCGTCTCCTGTGGCTGCTATCTCGTTCGGTGGAGGGCAGTCGTCATCGATGGTGAGCTCACCGCCCAAGCTGGTTTGGCAGCGCTCCACATCGTCAACGATGGCATCCGTTCTGTCCAGTGAGGCTGTCACCGCCGCTGTGAACGTGCTCAACAAGTACGCTGAGCGCATTGACGTGCCAACAGTGCTGGATCTGCTGCCTCCGGACGTACCTGCTGCCTCTCTCGCCCTGTTTTTCCGGCGCGTTCTCGAGCGCCAGGTCGAGCAGATGCGCAACGGGCAAGTCAAGAAGCATCTCGCTAAGATTGAGAACTTCCGAGTGCGAGAAATACTTTCGACGAAGCGCAAGGGCTCCGTCACGGTCTGGTCGTCGCACTGCTGCCAGTCCTGCGGCAAGAAGCTCGGTGTCGGCACGTTTGTGCGTCTTCCGAACGGCGCGCTGCTGCACTACTCGTGCCAACCCTCGCTCCAGCCATAGCGCAAGCGGCGATGAAAGGACGGAAGCTGTTTGAATTGGTAAGTTTCTACATGCAACACGACGAAGTATGATGTCTTTGCAACTGCTTGCAGCACCTTGCTTTGGTTGTTATGCCCCTTGATTCCCGCAGGGCAGGTCGTGGTCTCCCAGCGTGACGGGCTTCTTCCACGACGACTGGCCCGTGAGCGCGTCAAAGTAGTAGAAGCGCTTCGACTCGGTGTCCCAGAGCTTGTGAATGCGCCTATGAAGCTGCGTGTGCAGCAGGAGCCGCGCATGGCTGCACTGCATGAAGGTTCTCACGATGCTCGCAGCCTCGCCTTGGTCCGAGACCGCGTCGGTCCTCTTCCTCTTGCGGCGATGGCGCTTCCCGCCGCCAACGTGCTCCTTGATCTCCGCGGCCCCGTACTGCAGCACCGACGGCTTCTCCCACCGAACGACACCCGTCTTGGTGTTGTAGAAGTAAAAGTGCTCCGTCACGGGGTCGTAGATCTTCTCGTACGCGTCGAACAGTAGCGTGCGCAGCTCGTGACGAGCGCGGTTGACCCGCCACGCCCGCTGCAGAAGTCCTGCTGCTTGGTCGGGCGTCATCTGCCGAAGACGCTGCAGTCGTCTCTTCCTGCGCTTCTGCCTCGCCTTCTCGCTGATCAAGGGCATAGCAGGCGACGGTATCGCGATCGTCTTCGCTTGAGGCGGCGCGGACACTCTTCTGGCTGAAGGCGACGCGTCAGGGTCCCCGGAGATGTTCAAGTCGCCAGCACCAAGGATCAGGGGCTTCATCCACGTCGAGGTGCCCGTTACGCGGTCATAGTAGTAACATTTCTCCGACGCGGGATCCACCATCTTGCTGTACCTGTGGCAAGCGCGTTCCCACGCCAACTTGCGGCTCGCAAAGCGTCGATACAGCGCCTGGATCGTTGTGGCGGCCGCGACCTCGTCCGCGAATTTCTCGCGCCGGATTCGAACGCCTCCTCGTCGAAGCTGCGCTCGCTTCGGCTGCTTGCTGGTGCTGCTTCCAGGTTGCGGCGCGTTGTCATGCTCGCCGAGCAGCTTGAGCACCCGAGGCGTCTCCCAAGACGACTTCTTGGTCACCACGTTGTAGTAGCAGAGCTGGCCCGAGTTCTCGTCGAGCACCTTGCGAAACCGCGAGCGGGCCATTTTGAGGACCAGCTTTCGTGCTCGGAAGCGTCGAAACTGCCTCTGGAGCGCGCGTGCAGCGTCGTCACGTGTCCAGTTTGCTCGCTGGCGGCGGTGAATGATCTCAACTGGTTCGCCTAGCGAGTACAACCGGCGAAGAAGCGGCGGAGGCGGCGTGGGCGGGTCCCATCGTCGCTGAGCGATAGGCGTCATGCACAGGCTGCCGTCAGGTTCGTGGGTCTTGATGTAGTACGCCTCGTGGTCGCTGACACTCCTTGACAGGTCGATGTGCTTTTCGTACATGTTTGACAGCAGCTTCTGCACGAAGTCCCGCGTCCTCCAGCCGCGAACGTGCGCTTGTAATATGCGCGCAGCTTCGTCTCTCGTCAGTGGCGGCGGGATGATCGGTAGCTCGTCGGGGTCGCGAATGGGGATGTCGTCCTCGCTCGTGACGCCGGACAGTGCCGGCGGTCGATCCCACGTGGTTTCGCGCCGCCACAGGTTGTAGTAGAAGAAGGCATTGTGCTTGATGCTGAAGACGCGCTGGTAGTGGCGCTCCCGAGCGCGCTGCATGAGCTGCCGAGCCTTCCGCGCTCGGTAGAGCGTCTGAAGCTTGCGAACTGCCTCGAACTCACCAAGTGGGGTGCCCGGCCTGCGTGTGCCGTGGAGTTGCTTGTCGTGGCAGCACCTCCGACACGTCCAGAGCCGCAGTGGCGAGGGCTGAAACCCGTCGCATGCCCAGCAAACCCGGCAAAGCGGATGCACAATAGCGTCGATATCGATCGCCTCGATGCGCGCTGCGTGCTGCTTCTCGGCTAGTTGACGCTGATACTGGTCAACGGACGGTTCGAGGCGGCGGTGGAGGTGTCCTTCCTCGCGATCCTTCTTGTACGGCTGCGTCGGCACCGGGAGCGACGACATCAATGGCAGCGGAGCGATCTTAGAGAGGTCGAGACGTGGAATCGAGGCGACGAGTTTGACCTTCAGACGTCGATCATTAGCACTGACACCAGCGACGCGCGTTGGAGACGGCGGCGGCGGCTCAAAGCTCTCGGACGTGCGGCGCTCCGTGTTGAAAATGGTGAATGTGCGTCCACACGCGAGGGACGCGATCTTGCCGAAGACTTGGTCGCGGCCGTCGTTTCGGTTGTTCCTCTTCCCATCTGAGCCGAGCCGAAGCGGCCTCGGTGACGACGTGAACGTTTTGTGGCTTCCCCACACGAACACGCGGTTCTGGACCGTGGCGGCCGCGGTGTGGTGCATTCCGCACGCGATCATAGTGACCAACGGCTCGTCCTCGTCGTCTTCATCGTGATTGTTGTTGTTCTCAACGGTACGACCGGCGTCGCCGTCCCACAAGGGGACTGCGTGAGGCTCATGCAAGACCTTGCACTCCCCAACACCGAGCTGCATCCGACAAGTTGCACAAACCACGCGAGAAGTGAGGTTTCTTCCCAAACGATGAGATGTTCAAGCTCACGTTCTGCTAACGTTCACTGCCGCCACGTTACCTGTCCGAAGATCCCGGTACCCCACGTGAACACTCGTCCGGCTCCATAGTGCGCTGCGTCTGTTGGTGTTGCGGCGACGCACGCACTGTGCCACGCTCCGCACGCGATCGATAGCACCACCAACGTACTGAGCGCGCCGCCAACCCGAGCGGGGGTCGAGTGCACTTGCTGAGTATTATTGGGAGCGTGGCCCTTGCTTTTCGGGCTGAGACTGAAGCCGTCGAGCCCGAGCCGACCGCCATCGCAGCAACCCCACGCGTAGACGTGGCCCTCTTCCGAGAGCGCCAGCGAGTGCAGCGATCCGCACGCGACCTGGCGAATCCGGAGCGAGCGCAGTGTGCTCACTTGGTGAAGGACTAGTGCGCGAGGAAATGATGGCGCCGACGAGGAGGATGAAGATGTCGTGCCGCCTTTGCTAGCGGACTCGACCCCCAGCTGGCCGCACGAGTTGCTGCCCCATGCGAAGACGACACCGTCGTGGCCGGCTACGCGGTCACATACGGCGACGCTATGCTGTCCTGCAGCTGACGCAGCGATGGCGCGATAGTTGGCAAGCGTCGTCACCACGTTAGCTCTGTTCCGTGCGACATCGGCGGCGCTGGTGACTGCCACACCCAGCTCGCTGTGAGCGTTGTCGCCCCACGAGAAGATCTCGCCAGCGGCGGAGAGCGCGACGCCGTGGGCCTTGGAGATCGCCGCTGACACAATGTGCTGAGCGCGGAGAGTGTGCACGAACACGGGTGCTGCGAGCCAGCGGCTCTCCGTGGGCGGCGCAAAATCGTTTGAGCCTTCTGGTTCGTCGCTGTTGTTGCCGCGGGCGTTGCTGCCCCGCCTCGTTGGGTTTCTACACAGCCCCACTTGGCCGCTCATGCCGCCGGTCTTGCACAGCCAGAGCGTCCCAGCTCTCCGGTCGATCGCGTAGACAGCGTCGCTCTCATGACCCTGCCCATGACGACGGAAACTGTCAGCATTCGCCATCAATGAGCCCACTTGACTGACAAGCGAGGAAGCAGTCACGTACAGCGACAACGTTCGAGATGTTCTTGCCGCGGAGTGGCAGCAGGTCTATCGACGCCGCATCCGGAGTCGCATCACAGACGTACACGGCACCCTGCCCTATCGACCGCGAACAGCGTCACATGGTCAGCGACTATACGCCTTAACAGGCGCCTCAGGCATCAACCCGTACCTTTGGCATGTAGCTCAGCGGCGCGTGCAGCAGCCTCGGCCGCCAGGTCGCTCGCAAGAAGCTGCTGGTCGACCCAGCGCTGGAGGCGGCAGATTAGAAGCACCTTCTTGCCGGTGGACGGGATGTTAAGCGTCAACGCGGCGAGCCGAAGCTCCTCGTGCGACATCGCTCGCAAGTCCACGCCGCGCCACACCTTGCGGTCGCGCGCGCGGTGGAAAGCCCGCAGCGCAGCGAACGTCTCGCGCGTGTCGAAACGGCTCTCGCGGAACGCGCGGCGCAACAGGAAGCATCGAAAACACTTCTGGATCATCGTGGCCGCGAGTGCCTGTCGCCGCTTGGCGCGCCCCGGCTTCCACCCCGGGTTCAGCTTGGCTGACGGCTTGGGCTTCTTCTTGGCCGTTGGCTGGGGCTTGCTGGGCGACGCCTGTCGCTGCTGTCGCTGCTCCATTGTGCCAAGATCTGATCTTAATGGTCGCTGATGGCGTCGGGGTCGTGCTGCTAGGCGGATTCTCGTGCCATGGACCGACTCGGTGCGTTCATGATGGTTGACGAGGCAAGTGACGCTTGTTCTACTTGCTTGCGGTGTTCCTGACGCGTTGTCTGCGATGTTATGGTCAAAAATAGCGCTGGTGTCGACGGTTTCTCATGCGCCAACCTCCAGCATCGACACCGGTAAGCAGAAACCATGGGTAATGACCAAACTGTGACTGCATTTCTTAAACATTTAGCGTCTCCAATCGCCACTGCACTTACTCTATCGACGTGACTGTCAGACCTCGGTCAAGACCCGGAGCTCGATGGTGGCGCATCAGGGAGGGCATCACACTTTAGCAGCCCGAGCCGCCGGCGATGACAAGGCACGAGGTGCTGTCGAAGATGGCCATGATGTTGGTTATCACCGACCAGACGACGGCGAACAGCAAGTAGGCGACCGTGAGGCCGCCAAAGAGCTTGCTGCTCCCGCCCGAGCGGCGCAGCTCCTGCGTCTCGGTCTTCTGTTTGGGCAGCAGCGGCAAGAACGCCCACGACAGAGCGGTCGCGGCGTACATGATGACGATCGCGTACGTCAGGTCCCATCGGATGGAGTCGTCGTCGATCTGGACGCGCTTGCTGGTCAGGTTGAAGGGGGCGTCGATCACGAGCGTCAGCGAGGTCGAGAACGGACTCGCCACGTTGCCGACCGTCGTCATGACGCCGTAGACAAAGGCCTCGTTGCCAATGTCGGCCAGCTCGACCGTCACGTAGTTGAGGATGATCCAAGCGACCGTGTACGGCAGCTCGACGGCGAGCGGCAGGCCGAGCCAGAACCACTGGCTACGGCAGACGTCCCAGACCGTGAACATGGCGCAAATGGCGTCGACGGCGATCGTGAAGACGCCCGTGGCAAGCGTCATCCACCGCCAGTTCCAGTGCAGGCCCCACTTGGCCGTCGCGAACAGTCCAAAGAGGAAGATGACGCGCGTCAGCACGTCGCTCACCGTGTCGTTGATGGGCGTCACCTTGGCGAGGTACGACTGGATTGGCGAGCTGGCCGTGTACGAGATGCTGCTGATCACGCCGTGGAAGAAGCTGAAGGCGATCACCTGGTAGACCGCGCGCTGCTGGAAGAAGACCCACAGATCGCGCATGTACTTGCAGAACTCGACCTTGGGCGTCTGCTTCTCTTCGATGAAGATCCACGAAATGGGCAGGATGGGCCCCGTGCACACGGCGATGATGATCATGAGGTCCGAGAAGGACAGCGACCAGCTGAAGTCGCCGCCGTATTCTTCGCCGTTGAAGCAGAAGCCCACGAGCAGCTTGCCGAGGATCACGACGAACGTGCGTACGCCGTAGATGGCCGACTGCGTGCGGCCTCGGATAGCGATGGGCTCGCGCTGCGCAAACTCGACAACGATACTGTCGGCACAGACATCGGAAAGCACGTACCCCACGGCGGCGAAGAACATCATGATGACGTACTTGCCAGCCTGGGAAGGCGCGTCGTAGTTGATGCGCGCCTCGATCTCCGGCGTGTAGTCCTCG